>JAOBYK010441788.1:0-14463 GCA_025434845.1 Phenganax subtilis | reverse complement strand
GTGTATAAGTCTTCTTTTTTAATTCCTTGACTATAAATACAATTAGGTACTCCTTCGATGGTGACTTTAACAGACTCTATGTTAGGTTAAATGTATTCTTCACTATCAGTTATGGTTTTATTTCTAAACAACATCACAATGGCAGCCATACTTTTTCTTGAAAGATTAACAGTTTCATTTACCAAAGTACTTGATTTGTCCCATTCAACAGTTTTCATTAGAGTAGCATGTTCAAAACTTAAACTTCTTCCAGAATCATATCCAGACAAGGCTTGACTTGCCAAAGTTTCATTTTCAATCGTTTCATATTCTAATTCGATATTCTCCAAAGTATAACCTTCTACACTTTCTCCTGATTGGGCTTTCATAATACTTGAAGCAGCTGGAAGAGTAATCTTAAATTGAAAATTATGATTCATGGAGAAAGGAGCAAGTAGCCCATGATCTCCAATAATTTTATCTAATTTAATCTTTTGTTTTGCTCCATGAACAGCGCTCATCTAAGCATCTGAAACTTTTTGAGTATCTCCAGTTTTAGCGCCATCATCAGAACTAGAAATTATCTTTCTAGTGTTTTCATTAGCAATTCCAAGTACTATTCTTTCAAATCTAACTTTTTCAGCTAACCACAAGTCTTTGTAGACCTCAAGCTCACTATGACCATTATTATCATAAACATTTTCTCCTCCAACAGAGACAGTGAGTTTTTCTACTAAAAGTTTTCCAAGATTATTTAAAAACCAAGATTTAGTATTTTTATTTTTAAAATCAAATTTAAGATTTAAACTGCCAGGAACTAAACAAACATCAGACCTTAATTTTGGAATATCAACATAAATTTCTTCTCCAGGATTTGCTTTGTTTGGATTAAAAGTAATAGTATGTTTTGTTCTAATTCCTTTGATATCACTCATTTTAAGTTTTCTAAAACCAGGTATAAGTTCTTTCATTTATTTAATAATATTTATCTTTTCTGTTTTCGTTTGTTCTTGTAAACATCCCAGACAAACCAAGTTAATGCTAATGCTAATATCCATAAATTATTAGCTAAGAAACTTATTCCTTTTGCTCCCCATTTCAAGGCTGTACCAACCAAATTTAATATTGTACTTCCAATTGGACCTAATTCTTTTGCTATCTTTGCCAATGTCTTTGCAAAAGCACTAGTAGCTTGAGCACCTTTTTGAATAACAGTTCTACCTCCAATGATAGTAGAAGTGATTATACCACCAACAGCAATAGCAACTCCACTTAAAGCAACCATATTTTCTTTAGCCCATTTTTTAAACCTTTCAAGACGCTCAAGATCTAAGATTTGATTATTTTTAGTTCCTTCATTACTTCTCTGACTTATTGTTCTATTTAAAGCTTCTCTTAAGCCTATAGTTCTTTCTTCAAGTTCAATATATTCCTCTGGATTATCTGTAGCGTCTCTTTGTTCTAAAGTTTCATTAGGTTTTTCTTGAAGATGATTCGCTTGTATTTGAAGAGCTCCATCATCACCAAGACGACCAGCTGTGTTTCCAGTTGGTTTTAATACTCCTTGAAGTTCTCTATTTTCTTTGGGACTCAATCCAGAAATATAAGACATATCAGCGGTCGGATCTACTAAATCGCTTGAATCACGAAATTCATCTTCTTCTTCTTCATTAACTATTAAGTCTATTTCTTCTTTGAATTGCCTTATTGCTTCTTGAATATATTTTGACTTTACTTTATCATTACAAACAAGAATACCTGTATTTCTTTTTAACACAATTTGGGGTTTTCCCCTTTCATTGTTTTCAAGTAGAGGTCTATAAGTTATATTATTATTTTTATCTGTTGTACCAATATCAAGTCTAAACTGCATTACTCTATCTGTGTTTTCAAATCTAAAACTCGGATTTGTTAGTCTTATAAAATTTTCAACTGCTTTAGTAGCTCTATTTTCTGGTCTTTTGATGTTTTCTAAAGTTGTATCCAAATCCGTGAAATTAGGATTAATAAATGACGATTCTCCCATGTCGGTGATGTCAACTTCATCAGGTTCGTTGTCAATAACCGAGTCTTCAAAGTCTTGATCTGTGTTGTCCTGTAATAGAGGTCTTTTCTCCAAGTCTAAATCATTAAGTTCAACTCTTTCCATTTATTTATTAAGAGGTAAGATATCTGTTTTTGTAATCCAAGAATTATGTTTATTATCATATCCTAACCACTTGACTAAGACTTTATCTCCTTTTGTTTTAAGTACTTTTTCAACTCTGTAAGTGTGTTCTTGGGAAGTATCAACAGGACTCAGTTCTTCCTCATAGAATTTTCCAAGAATAGATTCACCATCAGTGTCTTCAATCTCATAAGTGTTTGGATCTCCTCGAAAGACTTTTGATATCTTGAAAACTTCTTCTGTGAAATTAGCTTCATATCCTTTCTCAAAAATAGTCTTATATCTACTTACTCTGACTTGTTCTCCTATTTTAAACTTGGGTAAAGGATACTCTCCTGTCCAAGATCCATACAAAGTCATCCAAACTTGATGTTCATTATTTTTGTTAACGTCAGCAGGTTTCGTAAGAATAGTACTATGTTTTTTGTGGTTGTAGTTATAAGTAAGATCATCTAAAATGTCTGTCCATTCATAAGTTCCTTTAGAGTAAAAGTATTTCCACATCATAGACTTTCGGGTACGATTAAATCTCTCCACGATTGCAGCTTGTCTTTCAGAAAAAGTGAAAAAATATTCTATAGTATGTCTTGTAAGAAGACTTTTTACTCCGACGTTGTAAAATTCTTTTCCTTCATCAAATTGAACAACTTTAGGGTATTTCCCAAATTTTGACTTAAAATCAGAAAGTAAGACACCCACAGACTTTGTCTTACTTTTCATGTCTTTACGATACACAGGAACCGTAAAAGCAAACCTAGACAAAATTTCAACACAAGTAAGAATCCATCGAAAATCATCATTTGAACTTGAGAGTTTCTTCATATCAACTAGATCCATTTGTACTTGATCAGCTAAATTGTTAACATAAGTCTTTAAGAATTTATGAGGTCTAACAACACGTTTGTATCTAGTGAAGGTGTCTTGTTTTTTCAACCATTCTTTGATGTCTTTTCTTGAAACATTTAGTCCTTCTTCAAGAGCTTGTTGATACAGTTTTTCAGCAGACATGTATCCGGTTTTTGGATTATAATACAAGTTTCTCAATTTTTGTTCCTTAGCAAAACTATCCATTTATTTAAAGGAACTTTATTTTTCTTATCGAATGTATATTTCTAATAAGACAGCTCCAACTTGAACATCTCCTCCAAGATTTGTTACAACGTCAAAAGTAAACTTCTCCCAAATTCCATTATAAAGTGTAACTTCACTTTCAATGTCTTTATAATGAGTTACAGAGCCATTAAGACTTTGACTCGTCACAATAGGTAAAGTTAGAAACGAGGAGCTTCTTTCTCCTTTTGGGTTGAAATTCATTGACTTATTTACTGCATCACAACAAACACTAACATAACGAAGACCGCTGTTAATATCACATTCATTATCAGACTCTGTCCAGGTGTTTTGTGCTATTTTCTTATCTTTTGAGAATCCTAAAAGTTGTCCAAAATTTTTAAGATTTAACGGGTCTTCTTTACAATAAATCTTACATTTGTTTGTATAAGGAAGTTCTTCTAATTCTATTTTATACTTGAGTAACTCCTTCTTTATATCATTAAAAGTTAAGTAACCAACTGGAAGTAAAAGTGTAACAGAGTCTTTGGAAATGAAGTTATTTTTCCTAGAAATGATGTTTCTAGTGTTCCAATAAATAGAAGCTAATTTTAAAAACAATCTAGAACTTGAAGTTGTTGTAATTCTTTTTTCTATATGAAATTCTTTATGACCGCCACTAATAAATACAGTAAGCTTGTTCATTTATTTAAACAAGTCTTATTATTCTGTTACAGAATACTAATGCCTCTATAAATAAATGAATGACAATGAACTTGAGAGATACTACAAGGTTGTCTATGGAGAAAAATACAAACAAGCAATGAACATCTACAAGACTCAAGTAAAGAGACTCAAAGATAACTTTAGTAAAAAGTACCCCAATGCTGACCTAAGCAAATTTGAATTTAATGTCCTCGTGGATCCAAATACTTTGACCTTTGACACTTCTATAGACTATTACGTCACAAGTGCTTATGGAACAGATATTACTTCAAAGACATTTAAAGATAAATACTATTATTCTTTGTTTTGGACACCTAGAATTTGGAACTCCCGAGGAACTGTTACTGGATTAAAACTTGAAGAGAATATTATAAAAAAGGGAGTGCCAAATCACCGCCCCCTTGACTTTGAATCATTTGAAATCTATGTAAATGAATCAGATCATTTCAAGTGCCAACTTGAACCACTTGACATTCATTGGAAAAACTCAGACAATGAAAAAGACATTACTAAGCCAAAATTCAACTATCTTGAAGACCCTTATTTTACAAGTCTAATCGCTGCTTATGTCTTAAGTTATAAGTCAGGACTTTCATTAGAACACATCACTAGACCAAACCAACCTAAAGTGATTTCAAGTATTGCAAGATATTACTTTTATTATCACCTTAAGAAGTTCTTAAGACAACCTGAAAAGTTAAGTTCTTATGTAAACAAAGACGACTTGAAACTCATACAAAAGAATATTCCTACTAAGAAAGTATGGAAATATAAACTAAAACACACCAGAGAAGCAATGAGTTATTTCTTAGAAAAGAATCCAGGAGTCAGGAAGTCTCACTATGTGTTTCCTAGAAATAACAGGTCTATGGGAATTCTTGGAATTGGCTATGAGTATGTTGACAGCGTAGTTCCAATAAACACTCCAGATGACTTCAAGTCATTTATAAAACAAAGTTCTGATGGTCTCACGGAGATTGGACAAAAACTCTTACAACAAGCGATGGAGAGTTATGTCTATTGTGTACTTGGTTCACAAGCAAAAACAAGATGGTCCATCGTCAACAAAGGTGCAAAAAGTTCTCAGACTCAAGACGTCTTTCATAAACTCGTTCAAGACACTATAGTTCAAGATGATCCAACGGTGACAATAAGCAATATGAGACGCGCAATTCAAGACACAAATGTTGTATTAAATATGGTAGTAAGTCCAGGAATTATTCTAATTCCTTCTGATATGATTATATTAGATACGCCAATTGAAGGATTTAACAACCCTTTAACAACTGCTGATGCGTCTATGAAATTTGGTAAGAATGAAAACGTCAACTTTGAACAACTTTCAAGCAAAAAAATTAACCTTAAAAACTCCTATAAAACACCTAAAACAAATTTTAAGCAAATTTCAAGTAACCTTAAGACACCTACAAATGACCTTAAGAAGTCCTCAAAAGTACCTACAAGTTCTAAAAGTGACCTTGAGAAGTCCTTAAAAACACCTATAAGCAATTTTAAGCAAATTTCAAGTAAAAAAATTAACCTTAAAAACTACTCAAAAACTGATCATCTCATAACTGCAGGAGTTTTGTTAATTTTTGGTCTACTTTTCAGAAAGCTTGTACGCAGAAAAACTTATGTCATTAAAATAAATGACTTTAAATTATGGCTACACACCAGAGCTGACCAGTCTGAGAGACGGGTCAGATAAACCTAAAGTTGTCAAAACATACTTGTATAATTTCTCTTATGAAAGCTTACAAGGAAAAGCTGGTTGGAATATTCCAAGAACATTGAATTCAGGTTACCCTGCAACTTCAATTTATCTACCAGAAGTAAATGATACAACAAAAATAACTATATTTAATCACACCTTTGACAATGACTCTGTTATAAATAATTTAACTATAATGTATGCAGTTTATACTTATATGAAAACTGGTGTAAAACAACAAAAATCTATTGCAACATTTAATATTACTAAAAATAAAATAATTAATTTTGGTGGTTATCAAGCTGTTCCGTTGAACATTTCTGTTTATCTTAAAGATTATGTGACAAACGTAAATGATGTAGTTATGTTTTATGTACAAATTGCTAAAATATCTGGAAGTAATCATGGAAATGAGTCTAATTTAAATGTTGCTGTGGAGACTACTACAGAAAATTAAACTAGTATTAAATAAATGAGTGAAGGAACTGAAAATAAAGCAGAACAAAGTACACCTGAAACTAAAGCAGAAGAAAAACCTATTATAGTTGCTCCACTTACTACAAAAAGAAAAGACAAGGATCCTATGAAAGTTGAAGAAGGTAAGAAATTAGCTGAAATCTCTCGTAAGGCAAAAGAAGAAAAAAAGAGACGTCTCGAAGAACTTAAAGACAATCCAGGTTCAAACACACTTTATATAGTTGGTATTATTAGTATACTTGGACTTGGAATATTTTGTTACATGAAGTACCCACAAAAAAGACCTCTAGAAAAAAGACAGCTGTTAAGTCCTATCATAGAAAAACCTGAACCTGGGCAAAAGGAAGAAACTAAGTTAGACACTTTTGACTAATACTTTGTGACAGAAATATAAACTATTATTAAATAAATGGATGAAAACAAAAAAGAATATATTAATCAAATTTACTCTGCAGCTGTGCTTACAGTGTCAGCTGTAACTGTTTCTATGTTGAGTAAAAAAGCTTTTGGAGAACCTCTAGGAACACTTCAAAGTATTAATGGAGCATTAAAACTAGGAGGTGCTGTTATGATTGGATCTGTAATAGTAAAGTATCTTGAAGACAAGAAAATCATACCAGAAAAAATAGACACAGGTAAATAAATGACCTCAACAGTAGCAGCTGGTATCTTTAATGCATTTGCTTTTGCTGGAGCTGGATTCTTGTTTAGTAAGTTAAATCATCAGGGTTATGAATCAGAAATGAAAAGACATAACTTGGTCTTGGAGAAACTCGCTTCTGAGAAAGAAAAATGGCTCGAAAAAGAGACTAAGAGAAAAGACAAACTGACAAGACTTAGACAAGAACTTAGTGATGCAAATCAAGACATCAATACTACAAATAAATCTTTAGATCGACTTCATGAGGAACTTCAGGAAACTAAGTTAAACTTTACAAGACAGCCTGTCTTAGATGACTTTTTCAGACCTTCTAATGAGATGCAAAAGGTCTTTTATTTGATAAACTGGTCTTTTAACAGAAAAAGTATTTACTCATAAATAAATGAGTAATGGGACTACGTCAACTTTGTCTTTAATCAAACTAAGACTTCTAGCAACAGAAAGAGGTATTAAGTACAGAAGTAAAATGAGTAATCTATAATTTGTGAAGCACTTGAAATTGAGCAAATACCTTTAGACGAAAAATATGTTACCTTTTGTAAAGAAGCGATGAAGACTCCTCGTCCTGTTAGGTTGATTCATTTAAATTCTGGTTGGATCGAGTCTTTTCCAAGTATAGGTAAAGCTAGTAAGTTCTTTGATGTAAACCCAGGAAGCATTAAACAAGCGTATGATCGAAATGTTAAATTATATATTCATAATGAACCTTATAAGATCGAGTTTCATGACTCAGATAAACACAGACCAGAATCTAGGGAGTCTAATCCAAGGCTTAGGACTAAGAAGTAATTTGACACTTTTCGAGGACTCGAGCGAGACAAGTGGGCACATTCCTCTGGGCTTATGAAATTTTCAACTTGAAAAAATAATTTTCAAATTTTAATTTCAAGTTGAAAAAACCAGAGGAATTTAAAATATGTAGTCCGCTTATCTCGCGCGAGGAGTCGAGGTCTAACCTAACTTATAATGACCAAAGGGTAATGTGTTTATTCCATCTAAAAGTATGTATCTCTTGTCATCATCAGAACTTAGTGCAATCTTATCAAACTCCTCTGTGAACAGCTGATGCTTATGAGATCTTATAATTCTCATCTTTCTTCGCTCTTCTTTACCGGTAAGTAGACAATTTAAATAGTCATTAAATCTAAGCTCATCTTGAATTACAGATTTGGATATTCCTTTTGCTTTCTTAGTTTCGTTGTTAGAGGAGTCAATTAAAGTATAACACTTTGGTCTTAGACCCACAAACTTTGTAATTTGTCCTCCGCAAAGCTCATCTTTCATTTTTCCCGGTACTTTCTTATTAAGACCTGGTGTAATGCATGGTATATTTGGGTTGTTAAACTCGGAAGTATCGAACCATTCTTCTAAGTCCGGAGCTATTTTCTCATAGTAGTCCTCATCCGTAATTTCATAACAAAGCGAGTCTGTGTCTGTGAATAGTAGTTTTGCCGAGTCTCCAAACTTTGGCTTAATATAGTTATAGTGAAAGTTGTACATTGTAATTTTTGAATGATCCAAAACAGTCATTCCAATTTGTTTAGGTTTGTTTAGAACAAGACTTGTCTTGAACATTTGAATTGCAATTAGATTCTCATCAAATATTGTCACTGATTTGAAATTTGGCTTAGCAAACAACTTAATCGCTTTCTCTACTGACTTTACTAACTTCACATCTGAATAATTACGAATGTCTTGTAATGTCTTTCCATAAATTGAATTGTTTAGTAGCTTGAAAAAGTCGTTTTCAAACTTAGTCTTAGCAGCTTGCCTTTGTTTTGTATTAAACTCGATATAAGGTCTCATCCAATCAGACTCTTCAAACTTAAAACCTCTGTGTATCTTTTTTAAAACAAGACCTTGATCTAAGTAAAACTTGAGCGCTTCATGATGTAAAACATATCTAGATTTATCTTTCAAAGTGGCATTAAGCTTTTCTACACCGTTTATTTTAATTTTCTCAGGAGCTAAAGGATAGTCACTATGAGAGTCATGAAGGTGCTCTGGGTATTCAAGATCCACTTCGTAAATATAACCATACTTTGTACTTCTTGAGGGATCTTTTATATGACTTAATAGCTCTTTTAAAGTTGCCCAGCTAAAGTTTCTAAGAGGTAATTTTTTCATCATTGAACCACCATAAAGATTATTTGCGTCTAAATATGGAATAGATACACTTGGCTTATTTGGGTTATAGTTTTTAAGATACTTATTATTTGCAACTGCATGTCTTTTTGTAATGAGTGAAAGACCTCCATGAACTCCTTATTCTACCATCATATACATATCTGGATCTGTTATAAGATCTATTTTTTCTTGGGTGTATAAAGTCCCATGAATATAAACATTGAAAACTAAGATAACATTGTCAATTTTCGTTTGAACAGAAAATCATAAGTTCATAACCACAATAACCGTAGATTCGTATTGCACATGCACGTCACCTGCATTGCCCTTGCATGCAGTGTTGAGATAAGGTAATAAAACATAGATAATATCCTAAAAAAACACCCCTAATGTGAGCTCAGTTGCTCATGAAAACATGAATAAAACGGAGTTCGCTCCTTCGTGCTATGTAAAGTAGAATAATCACTTGACTGGATCACCGCACTTAACGTAAATTATTCAAATTGATTTTGTCTCTCAGGCACAGATCTTAAACACAATACGAATTGCCAACAAGTAAAATATTGTACATTTACCTAGCAACCGTATAACGCTACTTTATCCCTGGCATACTTCGGGTTGTAGGATTCGGCACCGACATTTCATGCAAGAAAGGAACTCGTGTTGTTGACAACACTTAGTACAGATTAAAGAGGTCTTCGGAGTAATCGGGTCTTCAGTGAAGCGACTGTTCGCTGCTTGAAATCAGCTTCATTATCTTTACGATATTGCCGATCATTTCTGGCGAATGCAGACTTTACGGACTAGTAATCTTGCTCACATACTTTCTTATATAATTTCCTGACTTTGCCACTCGTTTTGAACCTTCGCTGTCAGCGCTCAGTGAGGCTGTAACACTGATATGGGCTGTAAATTTGCAGGCCAGGGAGCGAGTATTATTGCAGTGAATAAACCAATAATACTGCAGGAGGCCAAGCTGTGAGGCAAAAAATCGAGCCAATAACAGGTCAGATTTTTTTTATTGCCCAATCAGGATGCTTATATGGAGCGTAGATAAGGCAGACCCCCGCAAAGATAAGGCAAAATCCCTCTCAGCCAATCGAATGGCTGGAATCTGCCGCAAATGAGGCAAAATTCAAGCGGATTACCGCTATTATAACTCTTTTGCTCAGGGCTCAGTAAGTCACTGCATGAAACTTGATAACTCATAACTGGACTGTTTTCTTCTATGATGATGAAACAACTTCTAGCAACCACTAATTAGTAATTCCCACTGACCGCAGTTAGAAAACCTTGACCTGGAATACGGTCCCAATTTTGGCCTTAGTCGCGTGACTCATCTGACTACCCCTAAATCCGCCCCTGTTTCAGCATGCAAGAAGAAAATTTATCAAAGACAGGTTGAGGCAATACCGCTAATTGTTTGGCCAAGCCATGATGAGCAGAATTATTCATTGATAGCATAAGTCGTAATGGGGCACCATCTTTATGAATTTTTGGCAGTCCGTACATTCTGGGCCTTTCTAATCCCGTTGGTCGAACTTGCTTATACAGATCGTCCCTGATCTGGTTAGATATCCTAAGTTTAAGCGACTGTGCCTGGAGATTTTTCTCAATCGCTTTTGTTTGATCGTGTTGTTGTACGTCACCAAGCGTGCAAAAGTTGGTGCTGTCCTAAAGTATTGCAACATTTTGGTTTGGTATTCGTCCTTATCCGGAATTACTACACAAGATCCTTTGTCCGTTTTAGAGATAATAATGTCTTCCATACTCAGCAGGCCAACCAAAGCTTTGAAATGTTCCCTTGTTAATCAGAAATCTTTGAATCTATGCGTGATCCACGGTATGCTTGTGCAATATCAGCAGTTTAGCCTTGCAGGCAGCTAGTGAAGCCTGACTTTCCGGAATGAGTTGGTCTAATTGCGCCCGCGTAGAGATTCTAACTCACTAAATATAGATTCTCGTTTAATCAACTTGGGAGAGATTTCAAATTTAAGCCTTTGGACAGAACCTCAGTTTTAATGGCAGAAAGCTCTTACTTAGACAAGTTAGTTACATGTGACAACCTATTAATCTTCCCATACCAACTTATTCGCATCGTACAAACCATTTTAAAATTTTCCCTGGCCACATCAGCCATTTTATTTTCATAGTTATTCCGAATGTATGCACAAAACCTTACGAAATAAAACCTAGACAGAAGTAGTGTAGAAAGCTCACTTCTGGCACATTTTTCGAATTTTCGTAATAGTAAACTTTACTTTAGCGCCATTTTTTTGAGAAAAAAAGGCCAAAAACACCCGATTCCCGTTTTTGCTGACTCAGCACTTTTTTGTCAGTATTATTTTTTTTAGCACTTCGTGATATTGCGAGAAACCGTGCTAGAAACTTTATTTTTGTTAAAAAAAAAAAATTCTGGTGCAAAAATAAAAATCTATACTTGAAAAAAAAAATCTACACTTAAAAAAATAATAAAAAAGTTTTTTAAGAGTTCCTTCTGGGGGAGGGGGCTCTTATTAGGAAGCAGTTAATAGAGGTGGGATCGCTCTTCGATATATTTTATATTTGATGGAAAAACTGAAATAGGAAAACCTCGAAGATTTTTTGTATAATATTAATTAATAGAAGGACCTAATGATGTAGAAGGTTCAAATTTCCTTACAAAAAACTTTTCATCGGTTGGACCAAACTTAATACTAAATGGATCAAAAGTGTTTTTTGAGTTTTTATTATATTTTCTCAAACTTCGTTCTTATTACTCATATCTCTTTTATTATATAAGTTTTTTCCTAAATATTTTTTGTATTCAGAAATAGAACTCATGACTTTTTTATTATTTTTTGATGAAACTCGTTTTTTAAAATCGATTTCTTAAAAAACTTTCTTTTCTTTTACCGAAAATAACAAAAAGTTTTTCAAAAGGCTATCATTTTTCCAAAAATGACTTTTTTATTATTTTTGGATGAAACTCGTTTTTTTAAATCGAATTCTTAAAAAACTTCTTTTTTTTTAACAAAAATAAAGTTTCTAGCACGGTTTCTTGTAATATCCCGAAGTGCTAAAAAAATGCTGACAAATAATGCTGAGTCAGCAATAATGGGAATCGGGTGTTTTTGCCCTTTTTTTTTTCAAAAAAAATGGCGCTAAAGTATAATTTAATATTACGAAAATTCGAAAAATGTGCCAGAAGTGAGCTTTCTACACTACTGACAGAAAGTCCTTCACTTTGATCACTTCTTTGTCAGCACACCTAACTAAAGATATCAACCGATTTCCTCCTTATTAATAGCATCTAACATAAACGTCTTTTCCATAGCCAGCGTGTGTCGCGCTCTACTATTTGCAGACCTGATCATCACATCTTTTGGCGCAAACCCTAATCTCAAACACTCCTTCAAGAAACAGATCATATTCCTACAACATCGAACTTCCCCCCTCAATCTCACGAATGTGAATTAGAGCTCACAGTCTGACATCCATCCATCACTGTCCTAGATCTCTTGATGAGAAGAATAATCTTGTTCATCCAAGGACGCATTGTTGTGTTGAACTTTAAGCTCGGAAACACATGTGCGTCTTCTTCGCTACCGATCGTTTGTTATCTAAAGCAACGGGGTTCCATTTCTTGCCTTGGTATTAGGGAAAGATAGCACAGGGAGTTGGTCTAGTTGCTATCCACACAAAGGTCGCCAATCTATTTAAGTATATTTTTTGTCCGCCAGGAAGTGTAACTGGACAAAACTCGATGCACACATGTCGGCATTAAATCCTTCCTAGAGAGAAGGTTAATTCTCTTCTTTCAAAGCTTTTTTGATGCCTAATTGTTGCCATTAGAAAAGTTGTAAAGGTAGCTCTCGACTTTCCTTATTGTTGCTAAAACATTCTGGAGCATACCACGTGAAACCACCAGAACCGCCACTCCATTTGGTCACCTCAGTCTTTCAAACAACCTCCAAAAGCTGGCAAAGAATCTCAGCACACTCAGTTTCAATCTCTCAACAGTAGCCATGTTGACCATATCGGTGAGCACTAGGACCAGAATGCACAGAGTGCATTAATTGCTGGAATTTAATTATGCATATGATCTATTATTCTCTGGAGTAAACAACTGTCCAAATTTGGCCGAATGTAGTTATGCATTTGTGGAAGGTCGCTCCCTCCGTTATATTTTTAATATGACATTTGAATGAACACTTTTGGCTTAAAAGTATCCTAAACCTTTGCTTTAATCGATGTGAGGTCGATGAAAGGCCGATCAGAGACAACTGGCCAATTGCTCAAGCTATGAACATATTCCTTTACTTGAAAAACCGCTAAAGCTTGATTCGTTAGTCAGGGGTCCATCAAGGACCATACACTGGGCTAAAATCTCATCGACTTAACATCGATCTCACATCGACCAGACATCAAGCTTTTGGGGAACTCGTGTCAACCTCACATCGCTGCGAAATGTATGAAGCATGCTTTATTCTATTGACTTCCCTACATTAGCTACATATCCACTCCACATTCATCTTTTATCCTTTCCGCATTCAACATCCACATCAACAACATACCTTTTAAGGCTGGGTTTTTAAAGCGCCAAATATATACCGTCAAATTTTCATCACGAGAGCTGCAAACAACATTTTTTTCCTACTCGCCGACATGAATTTATGCCCATAATCTACGAAAATGTGCTCCAACAGGTGTTGTAGCACACGCTCTTTTTTATTTAGTCAATAAAAATCATTGTCAATTTGATTCTTTGGTATATCTTTGCTGGCTTCTGGCATCGCTAGCATTTATGCAACGCTAATGTGACGTCACGAAAACATAAGGACAGTCACCCCCGGCGTTATACGTGGGGTAAAATACATCTAATGCTATTTGAAAAATTACCTACCAGCACACTCCAGGATTCGATTGACTTTAGAATAGCCTTCACCACAATTGTATAAGCCGGGAATATTTTTGCAAGAATTGTTTGATTGGGATCCATCAACATCTTAAAATGAATAATAAAAGTATTTACAAGAGATATTAAAATGAACAATGGAAACTGGAAAAGTTATAATCACTTTTGAAAAATATTCAATTGGCCCTAATAAAAAAATGTAGACATCTTTCTACAAAGTTTTAAATTTCCATCAACTTCCTGGGAAGAAATGAAAGTAATGGAGAGTTATGTGAAGCAAACCCAACACACAAAGTGGAAATTTTGCGTACATTCTATTTATTCCTACGCTTCCAGGTAAAAAAAAGTTTATGTAACAAATCTCTAGATCTTGCTTTCACAAAACTACCCAATCCATCATCAACCAAATTTACAAAACATAAGACCAAGAACCTTCGCTTTCCACACAAAATAGAGTTTGGCAACGCGACGGCAGACGACGACGGCAACGTGTACGGCGGCGTAAAGGCCTTTCGCGAATAGCTATTGACGTTTTCGACACAACAGCGGATGGCCTCAAACGAGTAGTTGGGAAAACGGCAACGTATGCAGAAGGTGTGCTCTTAATAGATTTATGTTAATTGTGAATAATCGTGGAAAATTAATTCATGAATACATCGCCATCGTCT
>JAOBYK010441677.1:0-14468 GCA_025434845.1 Phenganax subtilis | reverse complement strand
AACTTTATTCGCTAATTTGTATTTTGTTTTATATTCCACGGCACTCATGGAAACCAGGCTTATAATTAATGTTAAATGATGTTTTAATTATGTATTGTATGTTTGTATTTTAATATTTTGTAATTGTAATATGTGTACCTATTGAGAAAGTTCAAGTTCAAGTTCAAGTTTCGACTAATCTTTGAAGGGAAAAAAAGAAGTAATTAAATACAGCAAAGTGGATTCTATTCCCAGCTATTTTGTTGATAGTTCCAGTGCAGTATTTCTTCATAAAACTATTTACACTTTTAGTACATGTCAACGTGACAGATTATTTTCGCATGAGTATTACGACTTCGAATTATAAAATTTCGCAATTCAACACACCTTGTTCTATCTAACATCTCACTAACTATTGCCATTCTACTTATATTTATGCTAATGCAATTGTTTTACTTTATTTCTGACGCAAATCATGCATGATTTTGCAAATTTCAAATCCCATAAAGGCTGCGTTTTTGACGCGCAAGTACATGCGCGTGAAACATTAAATCCTACAAATTTCTAGTGTTTTTAAAAATACACTTACAAAGACACTCGCCATTAGATCGAATTCAAAATTCTAAACAATTTTTCTTGTGGCTGTTTATAAGATTGGCTATATTGAAATTTAAACTTTTACGTGCGTGTACGCGCGTTTCAGAAACACGTAGCTAACTGGTTCAGTTCGTGTCATTGCGTGAGCAAGCAGTTCCTTGCTCTATGTCACAATGCTGAAACATGCTTACTTATGCTTTTTATCGTTTTTCTTAATTTGTTCATCACATTTACTTTTGCTAGTGTAATGTATCTAGCTACTTTTTACATCTGTTTCTCGCAGATAGAAGACATTCACAATATTTCTTCACAATCCACGAACATTACTTTGAACTACAGTTCTAAGACAGATGCTGCACGGAAAGATTTGATTTTCCAATGGCGATTATAAGCACAATGACATATCGAAATAGTGAGTAGCTCAAAAACTCCTACACATTGCCATTGGATTGCAAAAGTTATCGCAACGTTTTTCACGTAGCAAAGCGTGTATTAATATAATACATTGCAAATTGGCCTGTCATTGACATTGCTGTCATCAAATTTGCATATTTCAATTCATATTAACAATCCTTGAAAAACGGGAAAGGGAAACAAGAGCTGTATTTACGTAAAAGGAAGTACAAACTTGCAGAAGAATTCGATGAAGCGTTGTGGTCATTGTGCAGTTTGTGCTGGACTTGTGACGCAGTTTTGAGTTGAAATTCTTACGTACTTGCTTGATTTGAATCATATTGGTTATAGTGTTGCATAACTTTGCTGGGCAACCTTGGTGCTAAGTTTGCACTATGTCTTCCGTTTTCGTTTTGGCGTTTTTATTTCACAGTTTAATCGTATCCATCACAAGTTTGTCAGTCACAAACTATGGCTCGAGTGAAATCAGTATGATGCGTCACGGTGAAAAGTATGCGACGAACAGAGATTGCTATGTCTGGGAGGATGTTGAACCCAAATACTACGGAATGACTCATATCAGAGGACCAAATGACAAAGCAGGGTTGTTCTCATTCGAAGTTGATGTCCCTGTGTTTATATATTTGGCTGTAGACTCGCGTTACCCTTATATACATGGCAGAGATTTTGAAAATACTCACGATAAGTTAATGCTTGGTGGTTGTCACCAGCGTACCCCCTTTTACATCTACAAAAGCGGAAAGGCTCTTGGTCCTGGAGTAGTAAATATTAACTTTAGCTCTTCTCGTATGACTGGCGTATTTATTCGAGATGCTAGGCTAGTTCAGCCTGCAGCCGAGTTGAAAATCGTACCACTGAAATCAACCCATGCAGAACTTAGTATGGTTAGAGAGGGTGAAAAGTTCAGCTCTAATCGCAAATGTTACAGGATGACTGACATTCCTCCAAGATTCTATGGTTTAACCCACGTCAGGTTGTTAAATGATGAGAAACAAGTCTCGTTTCAGATCAATGTGCCCGCCGTGGTCTACGTTGCCGTCGATTCCCGCTATCCTAACATTTTCCCTCAGTCTTTCGCAAAAACTGGCGAGAAAATTGTACATGCAGGATGTCATCCCCGAGTTGATTTCCCGGTTTACTCGCAGACGTTTAATCCGGGTCTCGTGCAGATCAGTTTGAAAGAATCCCGGATGTTTGCTGTCTTTGTTGAACCTCTGGTGGACAATACATTCAAATCTGGCGTATATTAGATTCCGCGTGCTGCGCGTCATTTTTTTGTCCGCTTCAGTGTTTGTTCATAAGAACTGCCTAGCATAAACATAATTATAGTGATATACTCTTGCCAGTATTTGATATATAACTGTAATAATAAATAAATAAGTGCAACAATACATACACTCATATAATTTATTGTTTTTGAGAAAGAATATAAACCTTTGAGTACAAACGTTACAATTACCGGTATAGAATGCTTTTCAGAGCAAGCACATGCACTACAAACAATGGACAACTTGCGCTTTAGACTAATTTTTGATTCAGGTAATAGCCCCCTTTAGTTAGCATTTTTTGTATACTTTTGAATTAGTGCGAAAATTACCATTTTAATGATATTCATAAGTTCTTTCCACGAATTTCCTTTTCCTTGCTTAACTGAAAAGCTAGTCTAAAGCGCAAATTGTGAATAAACAGCCATTTAGCACATTTCAAAATCTGCAATCAAGTTTTATGAGAGCTTCACAGCCTACACTTCTCAATTTGAAAATTGAAGCGCGCGGCCGACATTTGGGGCTTTCGTCGCTCTCACTTTTCATCGCGTGACACCATATATAAAGACATGGAGCACTGAGCCATTGCCCGGTTTTCATTGGTAATAATACTGTATTTAATGAATTGCGCACGTTCAGCCAAGATCTATTGAGAAATAGATACACAGATGACGTCATAACGTTGGTATAAACCGTAATAGCAGGTTCCGCTTTTTAGGTATTCTGAATACAACTACCATGATGCTTTGGGGGTGTTTCATTGACCATTCTATTACCACGGGCAAAAAGTTTTTTGGTAGCTGTATTCGAAATACAGAACAAAATTTTTTATTAATAGTGCTATATAGCGGGCTTACCGTAAATGATCGATTAAGCACTGCGGCGCTTATTAAATTTTATTAGTTGATTATGCGCGCTTATTCGACTGCGGTGCTTATTTGACTGCCGCGCTCATTTCAAAACTGATCGTCGTGTTATATTGAGTTTATTTAATAAATCTCAAATTGCTGCCGCGGCGCTTATTCGACTGCGGTGCTTGTTAGATTTGTTTCGTTAGAGATGCGGTGCTTAATCGAGCTGTGGCGCTTAATCGATCATTTACGGTATAAGGATATAGTAGTGAGTGGGAGACTCGACTACACCTGGCTTTCGTAGGATCGTTACAGTCGCTAAGATCGAGTCACGATCGTTCTCAACAGCTAAAATAGAACAGTTTGAAATTAATTATTAGCCAAGCAATTATTACACACAACGTGCATTAATGGTCAATAGGAACAACCTAATATGTATTTTACCCGTGTAATTCTACTTTTGAATTGGAGCTATTCAAATCTAAACTACCCATATTGACGCACAATTCTTGTCGTTGGGGTCTTATCTTTGATCTAGCGTCATCAAGCCCGCGTTCTTTAAACGTTTCAAGGAGTTTCTTTGTTTTTTCAAGTTTTCGTTTAAGTTCATGGTTTTCCATATCTAAAGTTGTCACTTGTTGTGATAACTGGATAATTAGTTTATGACGAGGAGAACACGAATGCTCCTCATCTGATTCTGAGTTCTGTGGATCATTTGCTTTAATCTTCGTGCGGTTTTTCATTGAATCTTCTTGCGAATCCCGTAGACGATCTAAAAAGATATACAGTGCATGTTACCCATGTTACCTACCGCATGGAAGATCCGTACTAAAAAAATATCAGCCAGGGGCCGGTTTTTCGAAAGGTGGATCGCACTATCCATTGGGCATTGGATAGTGAATTTTTTAACGTTCATTAGCTATATAGGACAAAGTCGAAACTTCCACTTTGGTCAGCGATATAAATACTAGAGATTTTAATCTATCGATATCAGTCGTCATTTTTTGTTACAACGATCAATGGGAAATTTTACGAAGGTTACAAAAAATCACTATCCAGTGGATAGCGTTATCTACCAGTCGAAAAACCGGCCCCTGAGGACTCAAAATGGGCCAAAAAATAAATAAAAGAACTGTGGATAAAAAAGCTCGACATCGGTCTACATTCTGTACCTTTCAAAACCAAGTTCTCTTCCAGTAATATCTTTTTCTCGTCTTTTAAAGCAAACACTTTTAGAGCGTAATCTTGTTTATGCTTGGCGTGGCTTTCTTGAAGTTTTTTCATTTTTTTCTGCAAGCTTTGCATCTTATAAAAGTTCAAAATATTCTTGAATAAAACGTCAAGACTCAAGATTGGTTCTGATAAAACAAACTCATCACACATTTACGTCCATATTACAGTCACTAAATTTTATATCTTTCACTGGTCTTGATGAGGTTAACTATAAGAGCTACATGTAAACGTAAAACATTAAATGAACTTGTTCGGTTAAATTTTCCGAAAGATACCAAAATTTTGAAGGATTTAAATTTTTAGGTGGGCGAAAAAACGCAACATTGGAATGTAGCCGTAAAAAGTTATGTAGTTGTGATATAATTGTGTCATTATATAATCATGTATTATCAATGGCCTTAATAGCACAATGGACACGTGCCCGCAAACCACCTATAAGTTCTGTACAGTTTTGCGTGGTGTTGTTATAAAATGATTAATGTGATTGTGGCTTTTTCGTAGCTTTCCGACGAACTATTTAGTTTCTTTGAAGACGGCCAGACTTCACGGGCCAAAAGATTGAACTAAATAAAATTCATGGTGAAAAAGTGGGTTGTTTTCAATCAAGGGATTTTTAAAGATGGACAAACGCATCAAAAATGATGTTTGAAAACTTTTTAGTTCGATTTCAACATAGCTCATGGCATAAAAGGTTAATTTCTTTTCAATTTATTGCAGTGCAATCCTCTCAATTAAGAAAAATTGTCCACAATGTTGTTTGTTCGCCTGTCATTTAATTAGTTAGTCACGTGTTTAAAAAAACTCATAGCTATTAGACACTTTGCCTTCTCTTATGATAATGCAACATATTTTTGGCACACTACTATGACATAATTAACTTCACTCTCGCTTGCTATCTTGAGCTTATGGTTGGAGTTGTGCAATTTGACTTTATAGTTAAATGTTTTTCATAAGATCTTAGATATAACTAAACTTACAGTTTTTCTACATTCTTCATTAGCACTTCTTAATTCCTCTTCTACTTTTGACCCACACTAAAAAAGTTTCCAAAAGTTTAATTCCCCAAAGCTTGTTTTCATTGTTTTTCAGTACTATCCGTCAACAACTTACGCAAATTAATTTTAAATCTTTTCTGAGATTCTACGGTATTTTTCCAATTTTTTGAGTAATCTGCAGATAAATAATGGCCAAATAATGTTCAAACAGACATTTACCTGTGTTTTGGCTTGATATCTTTCATTAGACTGTTCTGACTGAAGATCACCGTGTTTGAGTTTTAAAATTTCAATTTGGGTTGAAAGTGATACATTTTCAGCTTCTTTTTCGTTAAACTGAAAAATAATTCTAACATTTTTTCTTGGCAAGGAATATTGTGTGTACTAAGGGATGTATATGACACACGAGAGGGTTTGTGACTGGTGTATAAAACATTGAAACGTGTCTTGAGAAACGAGGCGCCAGTAGAGTTTTCACGCAATTTAAGGTGTTTTATACATCTGTAATAAACAACTGTCGAGTTTACTGCATTAGTTCCCAAACGAACTAGCATTTAATTTAGCATTTGGAGAGAAAATAAGGAGAAAGTTAAGAATGTTTATTACCGTGATATCAAGACCATGGTACTGCGCTGATTTTCTTTATGTTTTGGTTTTGAAATATTGAGTTTGAGAAAAGATATTTGAAGAAGATATTTTGCTGTTGTATATGATATGCAAGAAAACCTTGTTTCTTGACTTACACTTAAAGATAAGGTAAAACTTGTCAATGAGAATTGACTCATGGGTGCAGAACTTAACTACGTGTAATTTTGAAACTTGAAATTGTACATAGATAGCTTGTCCCATGCAAGCGCTTATAACACACCATTATTTCAAAATAATTTGCTTTATCCTCCAACAAAATCCTTGCATTTTTCAGTCTTTCATTTTCCATTTTAAATCTTTGAAGTTCATGTTCTGCTTTCTGGTAAAAACAACAACAGAAATGCTACAATCAAAATCGGACTTTGCCAAAGTAGCAAAGATTAAGTTAACAGATACTTGCAAATAAGCTAAGTTGGGGAAGAATAGAGTGAAAAGTGGAAGTTATAGAAGCATCAAAGGTTTCAAAAAATATAGAGCATTGTCTTTTTCATGACGCCCAAATCAATGTAGAATCAAATATGACAGTGATATGAGAAAACTGATGCTCAACATTGTACCAAATATTCTAAAATAATTATAAGTGAAACACGAACCAGAATCTGGACTTCAGAATTTTGTTAAACTTTAAGAATGAAACCACAGAACACAACTTTTGTGAAACGAATCATCAAAATTCTGAATCCTTCTTATAACAATATTTTGAGAAAAACTTGGTTTTACCGAACAACTGACGCTAAGAAATATTAAACAAGCAAGAAAATTTCTTCTGTAATGATAGATATTATTGATTCATTACACTGGCTGGCCAATTCGAGATCTTTTTCTCAAGATGTTGTACATGCTTCCCAACTACAATTATACCTCTATCTTTTCTGTCAGAGTAGTAACACTATTTGAAGATGAACTTGGTTCAGGTTGATGCAAGTTTAGCTGCCATTGATCAGTCACCACTCTAAATTTATGTCATTCAATACTTTATTAAAAGATATTTGTGAAGTACATGCACCAAATGAAAGTCGACAATACATATATCTCCATTAAGGTGGATATCCATTCAGTGCAAAATGTCGCGCGATCGACATGTTGCGATCGCTGTCTTTTGAATTATCAGCTGCCAAGCAGAAGGCATCTCATTAGATGTGGTTCAAAGGATACATTTCAAAAGAAAGCGATCGTAAAATATCGATCGCGCGACATTTTGCACTGAATGGAAATCCGCCTTTAGACTATTACAACGAATGCTCGCAAGTCGCAACGGCGTATATTGAATAAAGAACTGAGGATATACCGTTCTGTCCTAATGGCGGCGTCTGATGCAATATGTATTTCTTTAACTAAACCCCTCTTAGAACCACGGCGCAGAAAATTCATTTCGAAATGAACTGTGAACCATGTCTGAAATCACAAACTTTTTTGGAAATTCGAAACTTTAGGCAGCCATATTGTTTTTTTCTTGTAACTATGGAAACCAAATGTTGAGCCGACGGTGGTGGGGCATACTTTATGTAAGAGTGACTTGATCAATGATCAATATTTCGATTTAAAGATGGTGGGTTGGGTTTACGCTGAAATATGAATTTGGAATTACTCTCTGTGAAAAAAGGACTGAACCTTTAAAATGACAGATGCTGCGAAAATAAAGGAAGATTTTCTTCATTCAAAACATGTGAAGTTTTTCAAAAGATGTTTAAATGTTCTCCCTTCTTCATATTCATCACTGGATACAACAAGGTCTGTATGAGACATAAAAAACATGCACGAGTTTAGACTCGTACCACTTAATGGGCAGCTAAACTATCTCACGATCTATTAATTGTTTTGTTAATCTGCTGAGTAATGATGCACCTTGAGTTGGGCCCCCAACGCTCCATTGCACCCTACAGAGTATTATCTGGCCCCCCTCTGCTCGCTCGGCTGCCTATTTCCTCAAGCTTCATAGACAGGGGCTCATTTCAAGTACAAATTACCATTATTGAGTGCGAAGAATCATGTAGAGGCATCAAAAAGGTATTATCATGATTGCCTTGGAGGGGAGAGTAGCTTGAAAAAGAGGGAGGCTTATTTTTTCTTTCTTTCAAAAGGGGGGCTAACTGAGAAGGGGATGGGGCTAAATACAGGAATGACAGTGTTTATGTATTTTACTTTGTCAAATGCCAGGCATGTCTTTTGTTAAAGTGATATTTTTGCCAGCCCATTGGTCAACTATTTTATGCTCTGGAATCAGATGAAGTGGGGCAGTATTGTGGCTCATTTTTTGAAATACTGCAGAGGATTTTGTTTAAGCACTAAATAGTTTGATTTTATTTTCAGGTTAACAATTGCATTTTTTGCCTTGTCTGGCTTGGATATTTTGAATGCTTTGGATGAAATATCTGAGGATAGATCTAATTATATTGAATGGATATATTCACTACAAGTTTTTGCTAAAGGTTTTCAGGATCTGTTGTTATGTTTAGCTATTTTTTTGTCTACTTGTTCATATTTTTGCTTGAATTTTATTGTTTCTATTTGCTTGTTAGTCTTTTTTGTCATTTGTTGCCTAATTTTGTTTCCTGCGTTTTGTCCCTCAAGAATGAAATAATAGCCACTTTCTCTTTTTTGGTCTCCTGAATAGGTCATTTTCAATCATGTGATTTTGAGATTTTAGATGACTAGCGGGTGTTTCCGGCTAATTTTACGAGAAAAAAATCACAAACCGTTTCTTCAGATTTATTTCAAACCCTCCAAGTATGTCAAAAGTAACCGTTGAAAACTTTTCAGTTGACTTCAGTTATAGTTTGAGACGTGAAGGTTTGATCTATTGTACAATCCACTTAAGAAGGAGAGCATTTTCACCAAAATTCTGGCTTACCCGTCATTTGGTTATAAAATCACATAATTGCAAATAACTTACCATAATGCTTTGGGGGTGTTTTATTTGCAATGCCATTGCATTCCTGAAAAGCATTCTGGTAGTTGTATTCAAAATACTCCATAAAGGGAACCAGCTGTTCAGCCACTCTCAATGTTTGTTTCATTGAAACTGCTGTATAACAGGCAATGACTTAAAGGCTGTTTACTTAAGGCAGGCTAGCATGTTTAACCGAGCTGACTTATTGCTGCTTCAAAGCTTGTGTAAAATAAGATTGGAAACAACACTCAGAATGTGCTAGGCCCAAGTTTGCTCTGAAGTTAATTTAAAACCTCTTTTAACGCCCAGGAAATATTTTCGTGGCAAAACTCAGCCCGTTTAACGGGGCTAACCTGGCACGTGTAATCACCCGCTTACTTACCTTAAGGCTGCATTCCAGTTACGCGTTTTTGACCCGCACGTACACGCACGTAAATGTTCAAACTGTAATAAAACGTATCTTTCAAACAACCACGAGAAGAATTGTTTAGAATTTAGAATTTTGAGTAGTTACGTGCCTATTTCTTGATGTATTTTTTAAAAGTATGAGGTTTTGAAGGATTTCAAGTTTTACGTGCGTATACGTGCGTGTTAAAAACGCGTAACTGGAAAGCAGCCTTTAGGCTTAAGTGAAATATTTACTAAATTAGGAAAGAATGTCAAAAATTGCGGATTTAAAGGTTCATCGACATTGCATTTGAAGGTAGAGTATAATCGTTTAATTTCTGAGTTGTCAGACTACTTTATCCATTTAATTCATCTTTTGTCATCATTCTGTTAGGCTCCGTTATGTAGCGGATTTATTTTGTCTGATGAGAAACTTGCTCTGTTTTTTGTTTCTACACAGTGCCACTTTCATAAGCAGATAAAAGCGTGCAGGGATAGGATAGGCATTTCTAGTGATGCACCGATATGGAAATTCACCGATACTCCGATAACCGATATTACAAGGCCGATATTTTGCCGATACCGATACCGATACCGATAGTCAACTCCATTTCACAAAACTCAAAGATGACATCATAAGAATATACGACTAGTATACCTGATCATTAATATTCATTAAAGTTAATATTGTTTTAAAATAACAGTCAAATTCTAGTTCTCAGATCTACCAGTTTGCCAAAAGACCATGCAGCACAATTTAAGACAATCCAAAATTTTTTCCAATAAACAATCACATTTCAGCCTTTCGAGGGGCCTGTTAAATATCGGTAATATCAACAACAAAAATACCGATACCGATATTTTTATTTTAGTGCCGATACGCCGATATGGATATCGGTGCATCACTAGACATATCCTTCTACAGGGAAAGTTGATGGGGTAGGCTAGAATAAGCAAATCAGTAGAATAATTGATTGTTGTAAAAATAAACAATACTGGGTAATATTTTGTATACATTAGAGAAATATTTTGAAAAATTACGCAGTTCAATTCATGCTACCAAGTAACTGTATAAATGTGTCTATTTATCTGTTCTGCTTCAGGGTTATAAAGATTTTCAAAGTCCCTATGACAGCGGACATATTGCTATGACATATGTTGGCTTGGCTTGCCTTCTAATACTTGAAGATGATTTATCACGAGTTGATAAGAAATCAATCATTCAAAGTTTAAAACATTTACAGTTGAACGATGGAAGGTAATGCTTGCTAGAATTGCTAGTAGAATTCATATCTGCTAGCAATTCTGCTAGCAGAATTCATATCTTGCTGTGTGTCTTGTCTTGTTTAAAACGAAGTGATTGAAATATTAGAAACACTGGAGTCCATTTTGACTCTCCGTCCCGCACAGACAAGTACGTTTTCCTTGAAAAATTGCTTGACGAGTTCACTTGGTCGTGAGTATGACCAACAAGTTTTTCTTGACCGCCGTTTACATACGCAAGATACCTTACTACAAAGCTGGCATGACTACCTTTTGAACAAAGCTCCTGCTCAAGGAAAAACTTGTTAATTTTCATCGTGCAGGATACAAAACCAAATGAACCTTGTCATCGAAAAATTGTTCGTCTATGCAAGGCTTATGAAGATACGTTGATAGGTAGTTTGTGCTGTGATATGCGAATACAGTTTTTCAACTTCTAGGTGAAAAGTAAACTTGCTATCCATGAAGTATAATCGTTCTTATCTTTCGATTGTCATTGATACTATTATTCTCGAAGTCGTCGCATTGATTCATTGAAGGAGAAATTGTTTGCCTTCTGACAATGCATTTTGCTCCCCAGTGGGCGCATAATATGCAGCTAGACGATCGTCAGGAGCATACATAAAGGCCGTTCTCCACTGCGGCCGCTTCTCCCGCGCAGGCAGAGCGCACAGTTTAGAACATGATCTGTTGTCGATTGTCCGCTCTTGATCTCGCGCACACAGGGAGAAAGTTGAATAACTTTTAAGCCTGTTTTCCACTAGGCGGAATTTTCCGAGCGGAAAATAAATCTACCAAGCTGATTGGCTAAAAATATATGTCGCTACAGAGCGAACCAATCACGTTGCTAGATTTATTTTCCGCTCGGAAAATTCCGCCTAGTGGAAAACCGGCTTTACGCTTTCTGGCGCGCACGTGAGACCAAGCGCAGAAAAACGAGAAAGCATATTCAAAATTGTGCATTCCGCCCGCGCGGGCAAAACGGCCATAGTGGAAAATGGCCTTAAAAATCAACTTTTTATTTGTTATGTTTTAGTTTTAGTGCAACAGCTGACGGCAGTGAAAATGATATGCGATTCATATTTTGCGCAAGTTGCATCAGTTACATGTTAAACGACTGGAGTGGAGTCAATGTCAATAATGCTGTCGAATTTATTAAAGATAGTTTGGTTAGTTTAACTCGCAAATCTTTTCATTTGTGCTGTGATTTACATACTAGAGAGCTCCAATTCCCAAGACAAACCCTCTGATGAAGATCCCGGCACTATAATGTACATTTACATGAAGTAGAAGGTGTACTGTGGATGTATCGTGGAATGTGCAGGGTGTCTAAAAAAAAACGTAATCCAACTTTGGCTCGCTATTGTGCAAAAATCACTTGGCAAACAAGTGTAATTTTTTAATATTTAGAAAGATCAGGCTTTTAGCTGTTGAATGACGTGTTTTTCATAACATATGGAGCAAAAATGAGCAAATACGAACGCGATAAAAAAGCTTGGTCAAAATCGCATTCTTTCAACCATTGAAATTTAACTCTCTTAGGGACTTGGGTTAGCCTCTAATTAACTATGCATTATGCAGTTTTGCAGCACAAAGGCAAAAATAACTCAACTCTTGATAAAGCAAAGAACATTCGTAGTTAAATATTTTAGCGAAATTGGGAAGTTTGCTGTGAAAGGCTTGCTATGTCGATGTCAACTGTGCGTCGAGAGAGACGGTAGCCACGTCGAAGGTGTGGAAGAATAATCTTGAAAGTTTTTAAGTTTTAAATGTAAGTCATTTCTAATAAAGCCAGTTTTTGACACGTCGTTGATTAATTGCGTTTTCTTTTGTTGAGCATGTCAAAAATGAGGCACAGAGGTGAAAGAATGCAATTCTGACCAAGCTTTTACATCACGCTCGTATTTGCTCATTTTTACTTTGTGTGTTAGGAAAAACATACCATTCAACAGCTAAAAGCCTGATCTTTCCAAATATCAGAAAATTACACTCGTTTACCCAGTAGTTTCTGCGCAATAGCGCGCCAAAGTTGGATTACGTTTTTTTTGAGACACCCTGTATAGTATTATTAAAGCCCGTTTACACCACTGTGGTTTACACGGGCGATTTTGCAGCGATTTTTCTCCTCTTGGCGTATGTGATCGAGTAGGCTGGCTGACGAGTGCATTGGCAAAATTGTTAGACAAAATATAGTTGCCAATTATCCACTGTTTCACATCGCTCAACAGTAGAAAAGTCGCAGTGTCAGTAATGCTTTGTCACAAAGAGACTGGGAGCAAGTGTTATCACTACTCTGGTTTATTTTGATGAATATACGTATAGAGTTTCCCTAAACTGGCGTTTTATTAGTACAACCTATTTAGGCAGTTATGGTTTAAAAGCAGTCAAACCACAATTGTAGTTGATAGTTGATATATATAGTTGCTTCGCAGCGAAAAAGCTGAATTACGTAACTATTTACAATGGTTTTCTAATGTATACACTATGTATATGAATATGTATTACCTTACACTGTCTATATTTACAACAATCAATTTATTAGTTTCCTAACTGGGTATCCTAGCCCACCTTGTCAACTTCCCCTGTAGGAGGAAATCGGAGTACCCGGGGAAAACCTACGACTTTCGGCAGAGTAGTTGACAGACTCTTTTCACATGAGAAAGGAAAGTCCACCTTGAGAATCGAACCCACAACCTCAGTGGTGGAAAGTACATTTCCTAGTTGTTGTATTGCTTCAGTTCGGTTCGGTTCGGTAATTGCCCACAATCACACAAGTAACTCACTACTAAGCCATCAAACTTATCGAAACGTTAACACTAATCAAAATGCTCTTCTAGCGTTCTTTTTGTGAGTTTTTTTTATCCTGTGGAGTACTGTAGAGCTGTATTTGCTCTGGTTTTTTTTCCTTTCATAGGTTTTCATTTTGTTGTCAATAAATTGACCTCTCTAGTAACTAGGTAGTTATGTTAAATCTACGTTAAAGTGAGGCTGATGAGCCAAGCAATATCGAAGTGGATATTAAACGCTGAGCAAGTGAACAATATTTCCTTGAGAAATTTCTTGACGAGTTCACTTACTCGTGTGTACGACGAACAAGTTTTCTTTGACGGTCGTACACGTGCACAAGTTACATTGCATAAAAGGTACATGACTAGCTTTTGAATCAATCTCGTCATGCACAGGAGCAAATAAACTTATCAAGGAGGATTTGTCAAGGAAAAATGGTTCGTCTGTGAGGGGCTTAAGCTTGGCATTCCGCTTCACTTCCAAGTGCAGTAACTGTGACGTCATTACCGGAAAAGTCAGTTATTTGGTCGGAACTTTAGCTGTTGTTTTTGGTCGTCTTTAGCTCAAGAGCTTTTTGTTTCTACAGAGCCGTTTATATAAGACAAAATTTAAGTTCTTGCATAGCAGGTTTTTTAAATTGTGTTTTTTAAGTTTGAAATTAATAATGTTACATGTTACAAAAGGATGGTTTTGTTTCCGTAGTGTTACTGTAATTTTAAACAAGATTTTCTTTCTCTGTTTCAGGCTTATGAATACGGATTTGCACAAGGACCTTTTCTTGAAGCAGTTGGTACTAACTTTTTCCTCTATTGCAATACTTTTTTTTAACAATTCCAGTTTTTTGACCAAAGATGTAGCAATGATCCCCGCTTTTCTTGCTTTGTTATTTTATGCTCTTTGTCGTCAGAAAACTTTTGCTCGCCATAATGAATCTCTTGTGCTCTACTCATAGAACAAGTACTAGCGTACTAATGGGACCAGGAACTGGGCCAATTAAGGCCCTGTTTACACTACACCGGATTGCTAACGGAGCGGCTCAAATTTTGCAACTATCGATGCTCTGTAAAGATTTTTAACGGTAGTGACAGAAAGAAATATACAAAATCTGCCAGCCTAGTCAGTATTTGCTGGTGATCATTGCTCCTTAACAGCAAACGAA
>JAOBYK010441566.1:0-14481 GCA_025434845.1 Phenganax subtilis | reverse complement strand
CAAATTATTTTGCTAGCGAATCACGTTGCTGCATTTACTTTTCGCTCGAAAAAATTCGCGTAGTGGAGAACGGGCTTTAGAGAGACATTGATGTGCGCGTTTACATGACGTATTAGCCTGACATCAGATTTTTATGTGAATTTAATTTTTAACGTGTAAATGCATAATATTTTCAAGCATTTTCGTTGCGCTTTTCTGTAGAGTGTTAGCGATGCCGTACGCTCGTACTTTATCGAGCAAGGCTCCTTTGGTTTTGCCATTTTTGGAAAAACAACTTGCTTATATCGGTGGGCAGTGGTGCAGAGCCCAAGATGGCGCGGCATTCGGTGTTAGAAATCCCGCAAATGGTGAAATTATCGGAACTTGCGCTAATGTCGGCGAACATGAGGCGCTTGAAGCTGTATCGAAAGCTAGTAAAGCTTTTCAGTGTTGGAAAAGAACTACTGTTAAGGTATGATTAATAGAATAAGGTTACAAACTCCAGTAATAATTTAATTATTAATAGTGACATCATAAACATTCTATTAATTTACTAATTGTATCAAATTAATTATCTATTAATAATTATGTATTTTAGCTAATACATGAGCTAATATGACTAACATGGTCATAAACCACATTAATTATAATAATTATTTCAGGAACGATGTTTAGTGATGAAAGAATGGTACAGGTTACTCATTAAGAATCAAGAAGATATCGCAAGATTAATTACATTAGAAGCAGTAAGTTCCTTAAGCCATTTGGGGGCAAAAGTGTCACCCACTCAGAAGTTTTTCTACTTGATGGGTTAATTGCTAACATAGCTTGTCCACAACTTTATATTCTTCAGGAGTCAACTTTTGCACACCATTGACAATCTATTCCATCCAGGGTAAACCAGTGACGCAAGCTCGTGGTGAAGTCGCATATGGAGGTTCATTTATTGATTGGTTTGCGGAGGAAGCGAAACGAACATATGGTGATGTTATTCCAACTCATGTTGCTGGACGTCGACTTTTAGTTGTCAAGGAACCAGCTGGAATAGCCGCACTCTGGGTTCCCGTAAGGTTATCTGTTCTTATTGCAATTTTCTCACAAATAATAACTTTCTCTTTTTTGCGTTTGTTGTACTCCAGTGGAATTTCCCATTAGCAATGCTGACTCGTAAAGCAGCACCAGCGATGGCTGCTGGATGTGCAGTGATATGTAAACCTTCTGAAGAAACTCCATTTTCAGCGTTGGCCCTTGCACAGGTGGAATAGAAAATCTACCACTTAGTTTTTCATGAGAAATGTGTACAACTTTTTGAAGTTTTTTGTTGATCAATTAAGTGACAATGAACTCTACTATTATACTCTGTCTTTAATATTCTTTATGATAGGCTCTTTGACGACAATTGTCCTTAATTAGACTAAATTGTAGAAAAGTGCATAAAAGTAATCTGTAGGGTGTAACCTGATCAGCTACTCTCTTATTTTCAGTTAGCGGAAGAAGCTGGAATTCCTGCTGGTGTGTTCAATGTTTTGCCATGTTCACGTGATAAGGCACATGAAGTGACGGACGTGATCATGGACAGTGACCTGGTGACAAATTTCTCATTCACAGGATCAACAGAAACGGGTCAGGTTCGAAAAATAAACACCTACAATCCCTGACCTTGATGTATGCACTTTAAACTCATGAAGATGTACCTTTTTGATAAGAAGATATGTACAGGTCTTCTTTTGGTGACTCAAATATTAAAACGTGTACAATCCCTGACTTAACAGACACTTCATGTCGGCGAAGATGAAGTCCATAAGAAGATATATTGCAATTCTTCTTTCAATGACTCCAATGTTATAAGTAACTACAATCCCTGACCTTGCTATGGATGTTTTAAGTCCACAAAGATGAAGTTTTTGCATAAGAAGATATATTTTCTTTAAATGACTCATATGTTATAAGTATTTACAATCCCTGACCTTGATATAGGCATCTATTGTTTTAGTTAATGTTGGAAAAATGTGCAAAGACAGTAAAGAAAACGTCCATGGAGTTGGGAGGCAATGCGGCTTTCATTGTGTTTAACAGTGCCGATGTCGAAACAGCGGCCAGTCATGCCGCTGCCTCGAAGTTTCGAAACACCGGGCAGGTACAAAACCAGGTTTTCCTTGACAAGTTTCTTACTTAGCGAGGAGTTCAGGTGCTCTTCTGTGGTCCAGGGGCCGGTTGTTCGAAAGTTGAATAGCGCTATCCATTGGATAGTGAATTTTTCAACATTGATAAAATTGGACAAAAAAGGCAAAACTTCCAAGTTGGTCAACGATATCAATATTAGAGACTTTTATCTATCGACATCAGTCATAATTTTACGTTACAACGATCAATGGAAAATTTCAGGAAGGCCAGAAAAAATCGCTATCCAGTGGATAGCGCTATTCACCTTTCGAACAACCGGCTCCAGTTGATTTTTCCGCAGGCAATAAAGCCTGTTTTCCACTAGGCGGAATTTTCCGAGCGGAAAATAAATCTAGCAACGTGATTGGTTCGCTTACGAAATTTTCGCGGCAAAATATATTTCTAGCCAATCAGTTTGTTAGATATATTTTCCGCGCGGAAAATTCCGCCGAGTGGAAAACAGGCTTAAGACTGCAACAAGCAACAGAGTGGACGTCCATTTTGCTGTATTAGTCGAAACTTTGTAAATATCTCCTGTGGTTAGAAAGACAAGTCCATTGCAAATTTGGGAACAAAATACAATGATTTCGTGAGACAAAAACTTTTTTTAAACGAAAAATGGATTTTTATTCAACAACCAGTTCTAGTCTTTTTCCACGATTTCAAATCACCTGGGTGTTTTATGACAAACAAGTTCTCCTCGACAACTTCACTCTTAAATTTTCAGGCCTGTGTGGCTACGAATCGCATACTTGTCCAAGATTCCATTTATGAGGAATTCGTGAAGAAATTTGTGGAAAACGTAAAGACACTTGTAATTGCCAATGGAATGAACGAACAAGCGAACGTCGGCCCTTTGATTAATGAAAGAGCTTTACAGAAGGTGACTGGTTGTCATTGTTTGCTTTATATTAAGTCTAAATTGCTTTTTATTGCAGGACGTTTGTGTAAACCACTGAACTGTATAGTATTACTGAAACGGTATCTTTGCCGCGTCTTCGTTCCCAGTGCCTCGTTAATTCTTCACGCGGGTTGAAAAGGTTCTGGGGATAGATAACGTTTTGGCTGGAAAAGTGAAACCAAATTTTGAAATTTGAAGTTGTCAAAAGTTTTGGGGTTTTTCGTGCATGAAAAGATGAAAACACCTTCGCTGTATAAGAACAGACTTCTCATTTCAGGTAGAACGTCATGTTAGCGATGCAAAACAATTTGGGGCCAAAATTGTTTGTGGGGGAATGAGGAGCGAACTTGGCGGTTCATTTTATGAACCTACTGTATTAGCAGAGGCTACCAATGACATGTCCGTTAGTCAGGAAGAAACGTTTGGACCTGTAGCGCCTGTTATTAGGTATGCCGTGAAAATGCATTGAAATTTTAATACGTTTTGGTATAGTACAGGTTTTTTGACGCATTTTTTTTGTACAACGGGACGTAGTCACTTCCTCTTCTGCGACGGTTTGACGGACTATAGTTTTCCTCAGCAAATTTAGTGACTGACTTCCTGCTCTTCGTGAATTCATAGGTTTAAAACAGAAGAGGAAGCTGTAAAAATGGCAAATGGTACAAAATTTGGGCTGGCAGGTATAGTTCAGAACTTTAATAGAATATGATATAGATGCCAGCATTGTGAAAGTGTGTGACAGACACCTCACCACTTTGTGTTGTCTCCACATTTTAGGATATATTTTCACCCAAAACATCAGTCAAGCTTGGCGAGTAATGGAAGCACTAGACGTAGGGATGGTAGGTGTGAATGAGGGATTGATTAGTACAGAAGGCGCATTATTTGGAGGGGTTAAAAGGTCCGGCATAGGACGCGAGGGGTCAAAATATGGTATTGAAGAATTCATCGAGACCAAGTACGTTTGTTTAGGAGGAATTACTCCTTAGATCATATTTCTTTTAAATATGTCGCGCGCATATTGAACAAAATTTCGCTGCAAATATTTCAAGAGCTCTGAAGCACTTTTTCAAACTTGTAGGCTCTACACAGTTTTACTCCCAAAATAATGTATTGTTTACAACTGGTGCATATTAAATTAAGACTTCTCGTCTGGCTTCTTCTCGTTTTTCGCCTTGAGCCTCGATAAAACGAACGGTACAGCGGCTGCGGCCAATAGTGCACAACCTAACAATGGTCTAAATCTTATCCAACCAATGGCAATGACGACCAATGAGAATGAAGTCGCCATGGCGACGCATGCTAACGTCACTCCCAGTCCGACTACGTCACGCACGATAGGAATCCAGGATACTAAAAGAAAGTTTAAAATGAGATTAATAGTTGAATGAATAACGCACAATATGGGATAAAAAAAAGTAGGCAATTGCGTTGGGCGTACCTAACGCGGTCAAAATACTCGTCATCATGATAAAACCCAAAAAGAACATGAGCCAACCTACAGCACGAATGCCCCACGTGAGTGTCACGTTGGATGCATGCTCAGCTTCAAACATTGCCTGGAAATTGCAAAACATTGAAAATATAATCATTGGGAATATAGCTGGTATGTACACTTGACCAAAGTCTTTGATTTATCTTTCGTCAATGTTAATGAAACCTTGTGCAATGTGAGAACATACCTCCGGGGACATCTTTCCGGGATAAAGTAGCTCCAGTGAATAGCCAGAGTCAGTATCATAAGCTCCCAAAATGTGGCCACTTTGCTTAGCAATTACGCTAACCTATAAAAAAATCACATTCCATGCATGAGTACCAGTACTTACAAGTATTTACATGCAGGTCCTGCAGTGCATTGTCACTTACTATCATTGGTTGACCATGCGGTGTCCCTGGTTTGCCACAAAAACCTGCGTGGCTAAACCTCACTCTTATATCACCAATCTATTACAAACAATTAGTATAATTTGATAAATTCAGCTAGATCTGTTTATCCAAACCGTACCTTCAATGACATTGTCTTCACCATGCACAAGTTTGTATAAACATGAACAAAATGATAGAAAAAAGGCTGTGCACAAGTTTCTTTAGATATATCAACAATAATTCAGAACAACGACTTAATTAGCTAGATCTTTAATAATATCTATTGTTGAATAGATTTCAATTACTTGAGGTCTCATAGGATCACGGGAATGGTATAATATCCCATCGAGCAACTTGGGCGCTCGTAGTTGTCCGTGATGTGAAGGTGGGATATCAGTTAAATACAGCAGTTTGAAGTTATTCACTTGATTAACAAGACCTTAAATAAAGGAAAGTTGTATGACATGTGATAATGTACTGATAGTACCCCAACAAGGGCTGTTCTCTAATTGTTAGAAGTGAGTTTACAATTAGGCCGGCTCAGTCTGTCTTTAACAAACCTTCAGAAAGTTCGTATGCTCCAATATAGACGTGGTCAACTTCAAACTGCCTTGACCTGATTATCATAGAACTAAATGGCAAACAAAATAAACACAATGTTAAAAAATCACGTCAAGGGAAAATACAACACTTCTTTATTACGTTGGGTTTTCATGAAGTTGACTGCGGTGAAATGTTACACTGTTCACGAGACCAGAGCGCCATTCTTTTCCTAAAAATATTAACTGCAGTTAAAAACATGTTCCCCAACAAAGTTGTACTAAAAATAAACAGAATTGGTCTCCAGCTGTGTTCACTTGGATACTGATTAAAAATTTTTATGAACTTACTATAAGAGTATGTTGTTTCAACTCTAGTCTCCCCTCCCTCTTGAATTCGCCTGTTAACAATTAAAAGTGTTTGAAGTATAAATTTGTAGTTTAGAGCTATACTAGTTATTTGCTAATGTTAGACTCATCACCGTTCACTTTTTTCTTCAATCCATTGAAACATCTCTACTTGTCTTTTTAGTTTCACAGCTTTTATTGCAACCATGTAATCGGGATCTGATACTACCTGAACAAGAAATAGAGCTTAAATTGTTTATATCAAGGTCAGGGTTGTACACAAAAATGTACAATCCCTGACCTTAATATACGAACTATAAATCCATGAGCTGTTACTTTATCAGTTTGTAGTAATCCATAAACATGAACGAGTTTCTCATCTTCAGATCGACTGATCTGTCGAGTATTGTGAACACGGATGACATATTTTAAACCTTCGTCTAATGCAGTAGCAGTTTTTACTGCACGACCCTAAAATATAAAAAACTTGGTCAAACTTTTTGTTTTATATTTTTATTCATGTCAACATAAACTCGTGTGAAGTGAAGACATACTTATTGAAGCTGTGGTTTGGAGACTTGTCCAGTATCTTTGTTCTGATGGATAGATGGTTCTGAATGACCTTTTTCTCAAACTCACCTCATTCCAGTATAGTAACGGAAAAGCTCCAAGTACAACAAGAAAACCAAAGAGTGCAGCACAAACACTGCTTCCTACTTTATCCAGGAAACCTGGATTACGAGTATAATGGACTGTAGTATGTCGATCAGGATTATATCCATAGTCTATGTCCGATGTACGACCACCCTAAAGGTGGAAAATGTTCGCTAGAATGCAGTTTAGTGGGCACCTTAAGCTGCTGACTGTCCAAAAATTATATAATATTTAGAATGGTGGGTAGGGTGTTGGGCTCAGCATTCTTAATATATTTTTTGGTGATCGGCAGGGTAAGGTGTCTGCTAAACTGCATTGGCCCCAAATGTTGTTCAATGGCTGGTAAGATTTGTTGGCTGGTAAATTTTAATGAATGTCTACCAAGTACCATTATTAAACTGCTTTACACAACTCGCTTGGAAACTTTTAAAAAGCATTTTCCATACGCAAATGGTATACAACAATACCCATGGGCCCTTTCAATTGACTTACATGGCTTGAACTTCCACGATACATTGTGATAGTCACTGTTTACATATTTTGTAACATTTTGTGTTCTAACACAGTTCTAATTTCCATTTTTCTATAAATTATGTTCTCGACTTCCGAGTTATCTACTTCCGCTTCTTGGTTTCAATTTATCAGAGCCCGCGAAGCCGCACAAGTTTAAAACTAATTTTGTTGTATTTCTAACGTTTTTACGATTATATAACCAAAAAATTACAATCGAACCTTCAAGTGTTACTTATTACTACATGCTTCAGTACTCAAAATAATTTTTCTATTCAAATCTGCATTTCATAAATAAGACAAAACGTATTCGATTTGGACTCTAGGAATGGGCAAATGTGGTCAGAGGTATATCACTTGTACAGTGACTTGTATTACGGTTTAGCGCACAAGCTGGGCACTTTTAGAAAAGTTTTGTCGTGTGAGTTAACGTGCAATTTCTTTGCTTTTACTTCTGAAATGAACGTAGATGGTGGAGAAAGGGATGACGAATGGGAAGAGGAGGTATAAACGATGTTGTAAATTTCTATTGATTTGTTATTCTGCTTGAAATATGAAAAATATCCTTTAAAATATTCTGGCTGTGTAAAGTCTGACTGCCTCACTGTATTTTCCTCAGGAGCAACTGGTCGTTGTCCATCTATCAGGCATTATTGACAATGAATATTTAAAGAAATGCGATGCTAGTAATTGTAAAGTTTTGGTAAGTTGATTCATGTATGCATTGAGCTACACTGTTGACCCATCCAGTTCAGGAATGGATTAAAGAAGATTTTTTAAAAATTAAAATTTTCTTTATTCTTTGATTCATTTAAAGAAGATTAAAGAGGATTAAAGAAGATTTTTGTAAAACTTGACTGTCATAGTATGAAATTTATTATTTACAATATTACAAATTATGTCGTTCACTATTTTGGCTACCTCGTGCCAAGTTGGTATTATTAACACAGGTCTAATCAGACCTAATATTAACATATGCCACTAGCTCATAACATGAAGTATTTTCAACCACAACCAAAATTTTTAAATCAAAACCTTTTTTAATTATTTAAAGAAGATTAAAGAAGATTTTTCTTCAAAGCCAAAATCTTCTTTAATTATTTAAAGAAGATTAAAGAACATATATTTGAAGAAGGTTTTGCCATCCCTGATCCAGTTGCATTGTGCCTAATGTTTGTAGTTTTTATTTTAGTTTTGAATACCAGACAATATTACTTGTCAGTGTGAGATTCTTGCCTTTTAATGGTTGATCTTTTTAGGGTATTGAAACAGAAACTCCTGTAATTCAAATCGATAGAATGTGTTTTCATGGAAACTACAATGGTAATTGATGAACCTTGAATACCAGTTTATCTGGAACTTTGGTGCTATTTTGTCAATATCTACTATCTGTTGTATTCTTTTTATAGAGTCTGTTGGCACAAACATAATTTTTGAAGAGCAATGTAAGTATAACTTTATTGTTGAAGTAAAAAATGCAGGGTTCGAATTAACTTTGAAAACGTGATTCATGATTTTGCAAGCAATGAAATATGCCAATTTCCTTTAAATTTCAATGAAATTCATTGAAAAAAGTGGAAGCAGATTTGGAAGCCGTTGCACAGATGAGAGACTAACAGATGTCCGACTGTCCCAAAATTGCGTAAGTTGATTTTCCTGCGATTTCAATGGCGGCCATTAACCTAGCAAGTGCCCTACAGAAAGGCATTCACCCCCCTAAACAAATTATTTTGAAAATGGCCCCCGGGGGTGACAGTCTCTGTTGGGCACTTGCTAGGTTAATGGCGGACACTTATGCCAAAATCATAGGGTTGAAGACTAAGTAGGACATCTGTTAGTCTCTAATCCGTGGCCCTTGTCAGAAGCACGGAAGACGTGTCTGACTTTTATAGGCTTTCGTAAGGCCCATTTTCTACTAAACGGAATTTTCTGTGCGAAAATATAAATCTAGCAATGTGATTGGTTCGCTTAACACTTTTTTACAGTGACATGTATTGCTAGCCAATCAGTTTGGTAGATTTATTTTCCGCTCGGAAAATGCCACCTAGTGGAAAACGGGCTTAACGCCAATTTTAATGTCTAACTTCGAGTTTCGAATGGAAACGAAATTTTGATAAATGCACGCCACACCGTCAATTCCAAATGGTGGTAAAAGTTATGCCACACCACCAAATGTTGATTCGTGGTTTCTGCAAATTTCCCGAGAATCGGCTAGTGAATATCGTAAATTGGTTCGTGGAATCACGAATCATGAATCGTTATTTCGAACCCTGAAATGGGATTGTATAGCTGTTGGTAAGAACTGAATTTTGATGTGTTGCATTTGTTCTGGTTGTTTAGTGACTGAAACAGCAAATGGTGAAGTTTCAAAGAACTTGAAATATAAGTGTCATACTACAAAGAATCTTGATATGGTTCGAGTATTTTTGAAGAGTAACAGCAACGCTGCTACTACTGGTAGTATGGAAAAAGGTAGCAAGAATGAGATAAAAGTTTCATGAAGGACTAGTTTGTTGTGCAATTTTATTTATACTTCTGTAGAGGACAAGTCTGAAGAGACCACAGCCACAATGTCAAACGCAGAGGAAGAACGAAGTGCAACAGATTTGCGGCCATGATGACGCTATGTCTACACATTGACCCCCTTCTTTTCTGCCTTCCCAAGTTTTCGTTTGAAAACGGCAAACCCAGTCTTACTGAAGAAAGTGCAATGGATTTAGCTGGAGGGTGCGAACGGTACGCAAACAGCTAGGGACATTATCCCGACCGCCGCCACTAAATGATTTTCGACAGCGTTTTATTTATTTGTTATTCTGACGCTGGACAGGGTATTCTCAGGACCTAACTGTTAAAAATTTATGGACGGCACGCACACGCACGCCAATGCATAGGCGGCGGAAAGAGGGGGCTAAGGGGGCTACAGCCCCCCCCCCCCCAATATTTAAGACGGAGGCGCTAAGCCCCCCAATATTTATTATCAGAAAAAGCGTTACCGAAGGTCTTTTTAATATTCGTCGTGAAATAACTGTCCCTATTCAAGATATAGATGGACAGTCATACTGTCAGCCATTTTGAAAGCTTGCTTCCCTTAGACTCTTAGTTATTCACTTCTCCGGCACCAAAGCGAAAAAAAGTCCGACAGGCTGATTTAAGCGCAGTCTGTGTAACCAAATTTCATTTTAAGTAATGTATTTACTGCCGATTCCGGTTGAGCGCCAAACGGAAACGTTTGTGACATTCGTTGCGAGCGTTGCAAAGTGACGTTTCTAGGGAGATGAACTGACGTTTCTGGGCGTGTTTCTATGGCAATTTCCTGTATTTAACGGTAATGCAATTTAAAGTTAATTTGCACGCCTAGAAACGTCTGATTATCTCCGTAGCAACGTCATTTTGCAACGCTCAAAACTAATGTCACAAACATTTCCGTTTGGCGCTCAACCGGAATCGGCTGTATCTATAAACAGAATGAAGTACGTAATGAACAATCTACAATTTTACTAACTCTTCGCAATTTTGCTCAAAGGTCAGAATGCCACGCCCCCGCCATGACTTTTGTGAATTAGCCCCCCCAACACAAAACATCTTCCGCCGCCACTGCGCCAATGGGTAAGAACTACTTTAAATGAAATAAGTTAGTAGCAAAGAAAGAAAGCGAGAAAAAAAAGATTGAAAAGAGAAGACCAGGTCCTCGCCTTCAAAATATTTTAATGTATTATGTGGTAATTTCCACTCACTAGCTTCTAGTTTTACATGAAACAAATTTGATGCACGCCAATATAGCAAGTTTTAAAATTTCATGCTCGACTATAGGCTTTTTTCAAAATGGAAAGTCATTACGCGAGCAACCTGCATGCGATGCCTGATGACAGGAAGCATCTATATCATTTATTACCAAAGGAATGTTACGACTTCTGCCTGCCGAAAAACCAAAGAGTTTAGCGTGGAAATAACTGTGAATTGCTTTGCGTTGCGAGTTCAAATGAATATTCCAAACGCCAAAGTTTTCTGATTTTTATTTCACAATTAATTGTAGTAACAACGAATTGAAGAGGTGTCTTCTTGAGAGCGCCAAGTGAGAATATACGACTGAACTTGACTAGATAGACTGAATGATTTTATGATATTTACAAGTTGCTTCTAAATGCTATGAAATAGGCGATGTTAGATACAGTATAGTCAGCAAATTTTAAGCTAGGGCGTGATTACAAAGCATTGTGTCAAGGAAACAAGTTATTGGGTTAGATATACAGGCGAGGCTACTATGCTGTGTAATAATTAGTAAGCAAAAATCTATGTTCTAGATTCTAGAAGTTTCTAGAACGATGCATAACCGGATACTGCATAAAATGCTTTTGATTAGTCGCCTGTTGCGTGACTAAGCGCTTACAAGAGCAACTCATGAATTGTAAAGCGTCGGGCTGAAGGATACAGCAATGCAGTTGAGCATGCAAGTCATTGAATTTATTAATTCTTAGTCATCTAAACTTCCGTATGCAGAAGTAGCCTTAACAATTTGAACAAATCTATTCTGCTGTCTCCAACATTAATCACTGACAAGTATTGAAGTTTTTATCAAAAACAAAGAAAAATTATAATCAAGTTATTCAACTGAATTTATGATAAATGGAGCTTTTCGCCTTTTAGAGCACGGACTTTGGGCTAGGACCAGCGGTAAAATTTTGGCTGGTACAAAAAAACATATTTTTTCAAGGTGGCAATACCATATACACGTATGTGTTGTAAAAAGATTGTACGAATAAGTCAGAGAAGACGTAGTTTCCCGTTTACCCACGCATAATTTGCTGTAAACGAGTACAGTCTGTAACTTTGTAATAGCAAAAAGCCTTGTGTACACGACACTCTTTTTGGGTACAGCAGCTCGGTACGCGTACCTACTTTTTTGGGCACGGCACTCCTAATTTTTGTCGTGTAAACGCAAAATTATGGGTTCGCGTGCCTAAAAATTTAGGCGGGCCGAGATTGCATCTGGAGGTAGTCTCGGCCCGCCAAAAAGTGGGCTGCAGACCCAACATGAATCATGCATTTGTTTTATTCGCATTACGAAATGGCGATGGGTTTAAATGAAGCTCGTAGTTCTTTGGAAGCCCAGCGCACGCTAGAGCTATGTGCTTAGCCAAGTTTCATTCGTGACAGTTGGCGTAAGCTATTTCCCCAAGTGTGCGGTGGCGTTTTGAGTGTTTTCCGTCACGCATGCCGTATGCACCAGATATCTAAAGCCCGGCGCACACTAGAGCTATGTCCATCAGTCACGAGTGACGCCTAGCTCAACATGTTTGATATTTTCAGGCGCGAATGAACATTTCCCCCAAGTGTGCGCGCAGGAAAGCTATCGCCTTTCGAAATTACACTAATACGTAGCAACACGTGGGGACACAAATATGGCGGCATGCGCATGCGTATTAGTGTAATTTCGAAAGGCGATAGCTTTCCTGCGCGCACACTTGGGGGAAATGTTCATTCGTGCCTGAAATTATACAGGGTGTCTAAAAAAAACGAAAACTATTGAAATCACCCATAACAATCAACAATGTAATTGTTGAACTTGAACTTGAACTTTATTAAGTCACGGTAAACTCATCACGTACACATATTACAATACAAAATATTAAAATACAAACATACAATACATAATTAAAACATATTCAACATTAATTATAAGCCTGATTATAATTGTTAGAGTTTGAATACCTAAGCACTCTGTTGGGACCCACAAGTGTATAAATGTTTGCCATATTTAGCAATTTATAAATTGCATTAAATCCCCACGGGCAAAAATTCGCGAACAAGACATTCAAATTTTAACAATGCATGGTTTCAATAGTTTTCATTTTTTTTGAGATACCTGTATAGAAATCAATGGCAATTTCCAACAAACATGTCGGTGAATTAGAAACAATAATTAGAAACTTACTTTAGCCTGTGTGACCGCTTTCGAACTGACTTCAGTAAAAATAAGCCCCAAAAGAAGACTCCTCTAAAGCAGTATCAAAATGGCAAGATTCATGTTCAATTTTGAAAACTGAATATGAATCTTGCCATTTTGATTTAGAATTGATCAGTGAAAAAGAACTTGTCTTCTTTGAATCCTTTTTCTCGCCATCCTGCACGAACTGATCCTTGTCCGTTCTACGATCGTCTCTACTATCGTATCTCTGCGGATCCAAGGCCTTTTATACCCACGGATACTCGTGACGAAAAAAATAATCCGAAGAATGTTTGGCTAGATCTAGAGGGAACCAGCACTTTCTAACGTCCCCAGCGGGACGCAATTTAGTAAGACTAATAATTTCCAAAAATGTCGGTGAAATAATTGAAAATATGCCAATCGACTAGCATTTCATAGACGCTACTTTGAGCTACAAACCATACTTGTTTGAGCTCTTTGAGCTCAATTGGTATTGTCGTAATCAAGCAGCAATTTCCGATCCTCTAATTCACCGCCATATTAATATGTGCTAAATTAGAATCCATAACGTAAACAGTTATGTGAACATGTTGCACATGATATGTTCTTGGCGGAAAAGTAATCAGATATATACATACACTAAAGTGTAGATACGAGGACGATTTCAGGCATTGTCATTGGAAAAATGCATTTGAAACAAGGTTACAAAACTTTGTTCAATTTTTTGCTCATTTTTGTGCCACTTTGTACAAAGTGAAGGCACACAGACATTGAAGATATGGTTTGGGGACATAGTAAAAGTCTTTGCTCCATCTTTTTGCTAAGTTTTATGTAAAACATCGAGTGGTAACTTTAACGATAAGCAAGAATTCAAAAGATTTGCTCACGACAGCCTTTCTGACAAAAAAAAACTAATCGCGGCTTACAAAAGCTGTCTTTATGAATTATGAGTCCAGTAGTATGATATATATGAAGTCTGATGCAACGCTAATTCATGAATTCCATCAAAAAATAGGTCAAATCTCCGCTCAAAGTTTTTCATATTTGCAAATCACAAAAGAGACAAAGAGACCTTGGGAATGGCTAGAACGAACTGTGAACGACCTAGACGAACACATCACGTACGTTGCCGCGGCAATGTCATTCATTCATTTTTTATGTTATGAAATTCCTTCATGGCACGCGCTCACTTCAATATAGGTTTGTCATCACGTAGGCGTAAGTAAAATAGGTGCAATGTAACAAGGTAAGTAAATACCCATTCACAATAATTTTTTAGTGAAAGAAATTCCTTCGTGGCAGGCGGTCATGTACCTCATTATTATTAGTTTATTAAAAAATAATCACATCGCAGTACAAACTGAATATAATAATAAAAATAATATAATAATAAAACTTTATTTACCCGCGGTACTATTTCACTATGAAATCCGATAATATTTACAAGAAGAAAAAAAAAGGTGATCTTCCAATAGGCCGTGCACTATAAATATAAATACATAAGAAGGAAAAAAAAAGAAGTTAAATTACAGCCAATGTAGCATTAACAAAGTATACAAGATAAAAACGTCATCTAAAGTAACACACGCACCAAT
>JAOBYK010441455.1:0-14493 GCA_025434845.1 Phenganax subtilis | reverse complement strand
ATAAACTATAACTACAAACTATAACTAAACGATTTTATTTAAACAAAATAGAAGCTACAAAATGTGCTTGGTGAAAAAACCAGTGCTTTGTGTAGGAGCGTACAATGAAAAACACCCGTCGAGATTTCTGCCCCCCCAGCAAAGTACACAGCGGCCAATAAGAGCTCGATAAGATATGAAAAGCGGGAAATCCGCGATAGGGACGGAACAGTAGAGCTATACTTACGTAATGTCGTATCGACACAAATATGAATACAACAAAAAACAGGAAATTTTACCGCCAAATGACAACCTTTGTAAATAATACAATTTTTGATACTGTGTGCAACTTTCTTGAACCATAGTACATGCAATCAGAAATCGGAACAATACCCAAACCATACCTAGACCTAAACCCTTCAAGCGTGGACACTAGGTTTGCTCATATATCAGAAAGTGCGATATTTGAGAAGAAACGGAGAAAAAGTATTCGTGGCAAAAGAGGTACGATAAAGTAAATGGACAAAAAATGAAGTGCCTACTCTCCTGGGAATAAACTAACGCAGTTAGTTTCTTTTTTCAAATTTTAATTTATTTCTTCAACACAATTGCATCTGAGTTTTCTTTTCATTACCAGCAGCATGATATTTCAGCGAAAGGGCACCTGTACCGGCACCTGTGTTCGCCGTATAAGTCACAATCATTAAGAAGCCAATGAACGCAGTGACAAGAAACTTCTTTAATGCATTCAGGTAATTCTGTAAAATAAAACGTAAAAATAAAGTGCTTTTTCGTTTGACCTGTAAATTGTAAATTAATACATATGGAGGTTGCGAAAAAATTAACTGTGCTGAAAATGCTGTCTTTTTTAATGGATTTTATCATTCGATCAATATAGAAAGTTGTTCACGTATATTTCAATTGAGAATTCCAAACTCAAGCTTCGTTTATATATAATAGAAATCGTCGTTTTTAAGTATTTGGCACAACCATACATGTATAAATTTTACCTGGTCTGCCAATGCGAAACAAAATGCTGGCCTCCTTTATGGTGCGAGATTGGGATGCTGTAAAGAGAACAGCCAACATGACAAAGCTGATTGCAGTGATCTTCATTTTCAAACTTTTGATTCTACCTGTTTAAAATTAGAGAGTAAGTTAAGGGAAAACTATTTCTGCAACAGGGCATGAAAATTTCCTCTACGCAAACCCACGCCAGAAAAGCTTGATGTTAAAAAAAAATGAAAGAAACATTCCATTCTTTTCTAGGATTCATACAGCGATGCAGCTTTTTGAACTTGGTTGATTTTAAGTAAGTTTTCTAGTAGAAAATTTTTACTGTGTTTTTACTCAAAACTTGTTAAGGTTTTGTTTGCTTGATTTTTAAGTAGATTTCAAGTCCCGTGACCTAATTTGCATAAATGATTGACAGGTCATATGCGCTCATGAGTTAAATAAATCTGCTGATCATCTTTATGAAATAGTTTGAATAATCCATACAAAGCTAGGAAAAATATAATACCAAGAACAAATATATAAATCATTCTATAAGAGTTTTCTTCATCTTCTGTAGATGAACTTATATTTTCTAGGTTCTCACAAACTTTGAAAAGATTTGAAAATTGAAATTACTTGATTTGTTTCTTCTCCTTTTGAAAAATCCAAGCAAAATTTACAAAGACTCATGACTAATTCTTTTTCATTCTCTTTAACTTCGGGTATGGTTTTTTTTTTAATTGATTAAACTTTTCTATAATCTAGCTGTGTTTTTTTGTCGGTTTAGTAGAACTCATTATTTATTATATACACACTAAAACATCTGTAAAATCAAAACTCGTTTTACATCTTGTTTTATTATACAAATTTGTCTCAGAAGATGACGTCAGTAATATTGACTTGTAATAGTAGCTTATACTTTTGGTTTAATTCTTAAACATAGTTAATCTCTGTTTACTTTGCCTCATCAATTATTCATGAGATTGACGTCATCCGAATAAAATTATCTTCTATTATTTGTGAAAGTCTTTCCCTGAAATGTATTCACGAATTTGATTGACAGGTCATAGAAAAAGAGGGCGTGGCCGAAATGGCCTAGTTCCCCCTTCACATTTTGATGACGTCATCAGTAGTATTGATTTAGTATCGTAATAGTAGTTTATAGTATTTGGCCCAGTTCTTAAGGAAAGTTAATCCCTTAATCCTTTAATCCCTTAGGAATGTGCTAGAACCCCCTTTCTCACCCTACTTATAATTTTTCGGTTTTTACCACAGTTTTACCTAAACTCTCATACACAATATTAGCAACGAAGTATGTCACTGATTTAACATAATACCCGTTGCAATCGATGTACGCCTTTATGTCAAAATGGGTGCTGACAGTCACAATTCACAAAAACCGATTCAATGCTCTTGAATTTCACGTACAAATTGTCAAACGCGTGCACGGCTGTACAAAAAAATAAAATGTTTACTATTTTAATGGACGAATGGAGCGATGCCTGATAGCTAGTGGATTTCGTTCAGGGCAACCAATTTTCATGTCCAACTTGCCCTGAGTGCAAGCGGTCCAAAAAGTTAAGTTACACCACTGTGCACAGTTGACGAAATTCGAGACCAGTTTTACTTCAGATTGTAAACACTGTAACTTTCGACAAAATTTTGCAATTTGCACATGTTTCAGGCAATGAAGAAGAAACTTGAAAAATAGCAAAATAATTGAGCTTTTTCCAAGAGCTATTGGAGAAAAAAGTATTTGGCTGAACTCAGTAAACTAAAAACAGTGTTGAGACTCGACTATTTTATTTTACCTGTAGCCCACTCGTGAAAAACTCGTTAGATATAAGTAGAAAAGTGTAACAGCTTCACTGTTTATTAACTTCAGGTCGTATTTACTTAAGAAAAATATTTCTCTTAAGCCTCGGTATTTTCTTCTGCGAAGTTGTGCAATCGAATTCACAATGACCAACAGCAAATTTGTGATCTCTTAATGGCTAGAAATTTGATCCACTCAGTAATATGATCTTGAAAAACAACGTATTTCGAGCCGTGAATTTTTTATCTTTGGACTTTGTTTGCGATCGCACATGAAGCCACCTCTTCCTGCACTTATAAAACTTTACTGGTCGAAGTTTCAATGTTAACAAAAAAGAAAAGCACTGAATCCGACAAACATGTCGTTCTGATGCAAAGCACAGAGCTCTTTACATCGCCTGCATGCACTCGTCTTCTATATCCTAGCTTTTGTACGAGTCCATCGCAGTGGTAACAGCATAGTTGTTTTTCTTATACATTTAGCATGATACGAACTCAATTGCCAGAACACTGGACAAGGTTCTTGGCTTTGAACTGACACGCAGCCTCCCCGTTTCAGTGGAAAATACGTATAGTTTTCCGTCTGGGGTTCTCGTTTTACGTCAGCGTGCGAAGCTAACAAACAAGACACTTAGGCTACGTGCACACGGGCGCCGTTTTCAAGCGTTTCCGAAAACGTTTGTGTCTTTTTTACCGTTTTAACGCTTAGTTAACACTTTCCAAGGGAAGATATTTTCAATATATTAACTTAGCTGTAGCCCCTGTCGTAAATTGTTAGTGTTTGCATCCGTTTTAGCATGAAAACGCAATTGAAAACGCTCAAAAACGTTACCGTGTGCACATAGCCTGAGAATAAGGCTACCAAACGTACTGACATTGTTGCCAATAGAATTATGAACTTTGCTAATCCCAAACTTGCTGTTTGTTTTTCTGCTTGGAAGAAAGAGCGACATCAGTTTCAGCTGTTCTTCACCTTTAAACTTCAACGCATTAGCTTCTTAAAGCCTGTTTTCCACTAGGCGGAATTTTCCGAGCGGAAAATAAATCTACCAAGCTGATTGGCTAGAAATATTTGTCGCCACAGAGCGAACCAATCACGTTGCTAGATTTATTTTCCGCTCGGAAACTTCCGCCTAGTGGAAAACAGGCTTAAGTCTTTTAATTGCCCACTCACTACACTTGTGTGTTTTTCTGAGTTCCATTCATTACAAGTTTCCTAAATAAAGTTCCAGTATCTTCGTGATATTGGGCACAAGTTGTTGAGACTCCCTCTCCTCGATCTCTACGGAATTTCTTGGCATTATTTTCGTCTTCTAGCATTTACCATTCTTGAGAATTTTTGGCTATGAAACTTGGCGAAAGAAAAAGAAACGAATAACCCTTAACTTTGTGATAATTGTCTGTTCATATAAAAACTACTGAAAGAAAAGATCTAACTTTGTTTGGAAAATATTTTAGCTTCGTTTGACGTCAAAGAGAAAGGACTTCTTCTGTTCATCAATCATGGAGATTTTTCGTCCTTGAATCGCAAGACTATATAATAGTTTTCCCAATTTTCGTAATTTTTCATTCACAAGTGTTGTTCATATGAATTATCATTTCAGCTGAGGCAAAGACAAACCAAAAGAAAGCGCCTATGATTGGATGAATTGAATTGTAAAGTTTTCAACGTTAATAAAACTGAACAAAAAATGTCGAAACTGCCATTTTGGTCAACGATACAAATATTAGAATCTGTAATCTATCGACATCAATCGTAATTTTATGTTATAGCGATCACTGGAAAATTCTACGAAAGCTACAAAAAAATCACTATTCAGTGGATCGCGCTATCTCCTTTTCTAAAAACCGACCCCAGATCACTGAAGACCGGTTCAAACGAAGACAACATCGTCCAACATTGTTGGCCCAACAATGTTGCACGAATGTCGGATAATGTTGGCTTAACCTGTTCAAACAACAGGAACGAATTTTTAAATTTAATGTACAAAAATGAACTTAAATCACGTTATAGGTAGTATGAACAATGGAAACAGAGAAAATGTCTTGCGGTTGTTGCACTTATGTGTTCTGGTTTACACGAGAAATGCGGATGAAAACGTAAATCCATGGAAATGATGCAGACGTCACGAGTACACATCAAATGTTGCACAATGTTGGACGAAAATTTAAGCAAGTTTAAATTCAACGCAACATCTTCCAATATTACCCAACATCGTCCAACATAGTGTTCAAACGAGGCCAACATGTTGCATCCAACAATGTTGGATAGTGTTGGGCCAACATATTGCATTCGTTTGAACAGGCCTTAACATTTTGTCATCTCCCCCCAGGAAGCGACCGCATCTCGGCTGTGTGTGTTTACATGACAAAACACTACTTTTTCTTTGGCTAATGGCTCAATTTTTGTGAAACTTTTAAAATAATTGTATTTAACAAAGAAATATACTGTTTTGGAGGTTTAAACACTTAAGTGTATCTCAAACTCGCAACAACGCAGAAAGTAGTTCAAAATACGGCAAAGATCGCGCGGATTTTTTCTAATTTTTGCGTTTGCTTTACGTTTTTCGATATCAGTATAATTTCTGTCAAATTTTAGTACATATAATATAAATTCAACTAAATGCATTTTCCAAAACTAATGCAAAATTAAGGTTGTAAACTTTCTGGATAAAAAATGCTATTTTTTTAACAGTTATATAAGACAGCTCCGTTGTTTGACAAATTTCAAGTAAACACTCGTTGAAGTACGTGGTAGTAAACAAACTTTAACAAATGAATAGCACTGGATAGCAAAATTTAAAGAGTTAAATTAAATAGCAAAATTAACCAGTCATGGAGAGGGGAACCTGACCGAAGTTTTGCACCCAGCTCGTTTATCCGGGGCACTGTATCCGGTGTTAAATTCATCCGTCATGGCAAGATGGCGGCCAGTTTACAAATTTTCAGGACTCAAGGTTTTCTGTGGTGAAGACATTTTACTGGAACTACTTCATTTGAAACAAATACAGGTATGATGAGAAACTGTTTTAGATTGTTTGTAGCGAGTATTATTGAAGATTCGACGCAATAGCTTGCTTTCTTCACGTTTTCAATTTGTGACGGTGAATTTTTGGTTTTCCACAATGTTGAAAGTCCGAAGTTCATGTTATTAGGGACCAGTAATTATTTATACAAAGGGTTGGGGCCGAAGAGAAAATGGTTGGGTAACTGAAAATTTCATGAAATAAAAGGTTGGGTAAATAAAAAATTCCATATTATAAAGGTTGGGTAAAAATTTTTATAGTGTCATATTTATAAAATAATTCAAGTATATATGAGAGTAAAAAACAAATAAGATTAATCATCTATTACGATCATCTCTAGATATGTCTTCTGAATCTTGACGGGCTAGTTTTGACATTGCTACAGGCAACACTCCGTCTTTTCGTTTTTGTCTTGTTTCTCTTCTGTTTACGTTTTCTCTCATTTTCATGCACAGAGTGTGAATCAATTTTTTTATTAGCCTCATCTAACATTTTGTCTGCCTTTTCGATTTTGTTCATATCAAAAGGAATTGGTTAAAAACTGAAAGGGCATTTTCCATTCAGGTATGCCTGGAAGCCCGTTTGCTTTACAAGAGTAAGCAGAAACATATATTTCCTTTGTTGTTTGATTGTAATAAATTAAATAAACCAGTCTTTTTGTTTTTACGTTTGGTAGAATATACTTTTGCCAGGGCTCATTTTCTGTGATTTCAGCATTCTTATCCAAGGCAAATTTCCCACCAGCGCTAAATTTATTCATGCGAGCAATGATGCGAGGAAGGCCTCGAATCATGCTTCGAATACGCTTTCTGTGGCAGCCATGTTTGTTATACCCAACCAGGGAGCGAGCGTACCTCAACATGCCCTCGGTCAGAGCTCGATCACTGTTCGGTCAAAACTCGGAATGCTTAGTTTGTGGCAAATGAAATTTTGTCAAACCATAGATTATCCAAAACTATGTCTTTTATACAGTTTATATGTCAAAGGTTTATAAAACACAGTGAAACAACTAATAAGTAAACAAACATCAAACATAGTTTTGATATGGATAGACCAAAAACTGCTGGTGGACCAAGAAAATTGGATTCAACACTGAGAGGCAAAAAATGCCAACTGCTAAGAATGATTACAAGGCAGATATAGCTCGAAGAGCACGTTTTAGTACACACTAATACAGGGGCCAGTTGTTCGAAGTGTGTTTAGCTTAAACGGTGGATAAGTTCAAAATAGAAATCGTATTTGTGTATATTCTTTGAATAACGAAATTGAAAGTTCTTTTACTGCGTACAATAATTAGGCGTGTACCTAAGTCTAGTTAAATAAGATTTGATTTGAAAGTTTCAGAAACTGTGTGTTGAATTCTGACTTATCCACCGTTTAAGCTAAACGGCGTACGAACAACCGGCCCCAGGTCATTACTGGCAAGTTCTAGAAAAATTGTTGAATAGATCGCACGCATCAATATCGCTTTGGATTATGCTGGAAACTGGGCATCATCAGGATTGGTAGGGAGTCATATTTTAATATTATAGGGGAAACTAGCAAACATTTCAAGGTACACATTTGTTTATAGTTTAATATACTGTAAGAATATGCACCATTTCTCTCAGGGTTGGGTAATTTTTTTTTCTGGGCAACAAATGGTTGGGTATTCAAAATTTTTTATGTAAGTTTGGTTGGGTTGATAATTTTTTGGCAGCTCAAATAAATTCTCTTTGGCCCCAACCCTGGGTATAAATAATGACTGGTCCCTTAGCTAGCCTTTCTATCTTAGATTATTGTGAGCTCAAAATTGTACCATATTAGCTTGACAAACATTTGACGGACAAAATCATTTTGCTCTCAGCAAATCACTGAGTATAATGCACCGTGTATTTTCTTAAAAGCATGGAACTGGCTGTTGTCAGAGAGATGAAGTATGTTGATGTGGTGACAGAAATTGTTTTTCGTTTAGTAAATAAAATTTTCATTGTGCAATACATTTATAATCACGATTGTTCCACCAAATGTGCTGCTGAGTTTTAAACTTGCTATTAAAGTTATTTCAATTTATCTTTTTTTTTGTCAAAATATGCTTACTCGAATGATTAATCTACTTGTGGTTGTAAAACCAGTGACCAAGTTAGTATTACCATAACACCAGTATGAGTAATATCAAACATGGAGACATACTATCTCACCAAGACATTTCATGCTTCCAACTTTTCTGACTTCCAATTGATGCGAAGCACCAATGTTTTATATTTTAAAAATCTCTATTATAGCCATTTGAACAGCTTAAGGTGGCCCCCTAGAGTTTTATCTCCAGGGGTATTTTGATCGCATAAACAAGCAAGTTTGAATGCGGAAATAATAATTTGGTCGCGAAACAAATGTTGAATATCTTGCGTTTCCTATTGTGAATTTTTTTCATATTTTGCACGAACAAAGTTTTTACTCTTTTAAACTTACACACCAGTTTTGAAAAAAATAAATCGAAGGAGTTCTCCACAGTAAATTTTCGCGAATTACCCAAAAACATATCGATTTTATTTTTTTTAAATCTGGCAAATAAACCAGTAAACCACCAGCAATCGATGTGCAAAATATGAAAAAAATTCACCGAAGGAAACGCGAGATATTCAACGTTTGTTTCGCGACCAAAATATTATTTGGGCATTCAAATTTACTTGTTTATACAATCAAAATACCCCAGGGGCCGGTTGTTCAAAGGTGGGTTAGCAGTTAACCTATGCTTAAAGTTAACCTACCGTTTTATATACCCGTGTTGAAGCACTATTTATCTTTGAAACTTTGAGAGACTAGACTACCCATTAAGGGAAACATTTTGAGCAAAAAACTTTTCAAAAATTTCACTTGAATGATTTTCCAATTCTGGTTAAAGTATTACACTAACCCAGGGTTAAGCTACGCCACCTTTGAACAACCAGCCCCTGGAGATAAAACTCTAGGGAGCCAGCTTAAATGCATTTTGCTGCAGAAATCCTGGATGTATAAATTAAATTTAATTCAAAATCTCATTAATAATTCACGAAGAAATTTCAAAAGAAATACATGTTTAATCAGTGTCTTTATATGTGATAACACACGGCTCAAATTTCAACTTGTATTTTCTCAGCTAATATAAAACTATTTCGGAAAATCATTTCAAAAATGCTGGGATTTAACTGAGGCATTTTTGAAGCCATTTAAAAAACTCACAAGTTCGCGTTTTATCACATCTAAAACACTCGGCTGCGCCTCGTGTTTTATATGTGATAAAACACTCCTGCTCATGTTTTGAATACTACATACAGCCCAGCAGGCCACCCATACAATATTTGGGGCCTGGGGCAGAATTCTCTCTGGGAGCCTTGATCTTCCCCAAATGATGACATTATTTTTGTTCCTGTAGTGTTTTTGGAGCGCCGCAAGCCTGGGGCCTAGGGAATGTTGCCCCTTTTGCCTCCCTCTTTGGGCAGCCCTGCTGCCAGGTTGTTCCCCCTATTTTTTTTTCATTTTTTAATGGTTGCATTATTTTTTTGTTATGTAACAGGTAATTTGTTGTAATTGAATGTGTGATGAATTATGAATAGCATATATTTGCTAGTATTCATTCAATTGGGGTGTTGTAAAGTACCCGGCGTAAGTGAGGTTTGCATTTTTAGCTATTAAGGATTGTAAGTTAATTTACTGAGTTTCTGTACTATAAATCTTATGTGTTTCAAAAGCTTTGTAGAACAACACAAAATATTTTGTGCTTGTGTCCTCATGCAATTTCTTATTTATATAAAATTTCAATCAAGATTTTGAACACAGCATGGAGAACTATATTTCCCCAGATGTGTTCTTCTCCAACTTCTCTGCTGTGAAGTTGGGTTCTTTCAAGACTTCAGTCTATGAAGCAGGTGTTGGGAAGAAAATGACAGATTCAAAATTCCATGCAAGTACACATAGACTAAAACCAATAACTGAGTCCACTATTTCTGGTCAGTAGTAACACACATTAATGAAGGGACTATCTGCAATTTTTGCATGTATTTAGTTTTAACGTGTTTGGACACTCTCCTTGACAAATGACTTATGATATGGCATTTAGAATGTCGGTAAAGTGGATTAGTTTGGCATGCTGTTGAAATATGCTTATTTCTTTCTAGTTTTAGCAAGAAGTATTTCAACATCGAGAAACAACAATGCTAATAATCAAAAAGGTACTGTTGAAAACTCCTACAAGTGAAGTGTTGGCATTAAACAATAGAGTATATAGAGCATAACACATGTAATTGGCGTAATCAATACTATGTAAAATTTAATATCCAGTACACTGAGTATGGGACTTAATGACCGCATCTTTAGCAAGTATGAAAACGAGGCTTAACGTAGAAAATGCAAACCGTATGAAAAACGTTTTTCACGAAGCGTTACATCGGTTTAATTTTGTTTTCAAGTTGTGAAGATATGCTTAGTCTTGCTACTTGGATAGGAAGCTGTCTTTATGTTTTCGCGTTTTTTTATTATTTTGAATTTTTTCAGTAAACTTTTTGGCCGAAAAAGCAATAAGATCACAAGCTATGACATGCACTGAGTTACCGTATTTACGCGTTTGAGCGCCGCCCCCGAATAAGCACCTCATTTGAGTGCAAAAATATTAAAAGAGCGCCGTACTAATTATTGACAAAATGCGGCGAACTTGTTTGCTATGTTTGCCTTTAGAAATATCGTCATCAATAGCGACAATTCTATCGGTACGTTACCAACAAGCATCTTCTTGTTCGCAACATCCAGCTGTTTTATTGCTTTCATTCGCCTCAGTGTTGAAAATAAGAAATGATCGATGCAAAAACCAAATGTTGTTAAAGAGCGCTGCCCCCGAAAAAGAGCCGCATCTAAAACACCGATAATTTAAAGAGCGCTGCGGCGGTCAATCGAGTAAATACGGACTATGTATAGACCAGGGGTCGGTTGTACGAAAAGTGGATGGCGCTATCCAGTGGATAGTAGTTTTTTCAAACTTCGCAAAATTGTACAAAAAGCGACGAAACATTCGAATTGGCCAAATAAATAAACATAGCAGCCTTTAATCTATGAGTAGCAATCTTAATCTTATTTTATAACGATCAATGGAAAAATTTTACGAATGTTGAAATAATTCACTATCCAGCGGATAGCGCTATTCACCTTTCGTACAACTGGCCCCAGCAATGTTTCTTGACCAGTTTCTCTTGTCCAGTTCACTTTCCCATGCGTAGGACAAACAAGTTTAGCTTCACACTCGTTGCTTCACACACTTTTTTATTAAAAGCCTCCTGTTCTTATATAGCAAGGCTGAAGATACGTTCACCACTCGAAACCAAAACAAGACAGTGGCAAACCTCAGGGGGGAAAAGCGAATTTGTAGTTTTGGAATAAAAACAAATAGCTACGATATGTCTGGATTAAGTGCTCTAAGGCGCACTATAGTTTAACACTGCGACAAAGTCTTTGTATTCAGGGTGTTAGCAACAAACAAAAAAATCGGCGTTATACACCGTTTTCACAATTTCACTTACCTAGCAATTTCACAATTCGGCACAGGCAAAAATAGCATAAATAACATATAGTATCCACTATGGCAATTTTATATGACGTGGAATAGTTTAAAGTTTGTTTAAAAGTGCTGCTAAACTAACACAGGAAATAACTAAAGCCTGTTTTCCACTAGGCGGAATATTCCGTGCGGAAAATAAATCTAGCGACGTGATTGGTTCGCTTACGATTTTTTGGCGGCAAAATATATTGCTAGCCAATCAGTTTGTTAGAATTATTTTCCGCCCGAAGGATTCCGCCAGTGGAAAACAGGCTTAAGGAATTAATTTGAGGCCATTATGATGGGCTCTTCTTTGCGCAAAGAGAACCAAATTTCATAATTTTATTACAACTCCGAATTTATTTTCATTCTGGCTAACCCCCTGGTATTGAATTTTCGTAACTATGTTTTTATTTGCAAATGCGGATTACTTATATTCCGACCATTGAACTAAAAAAACATGGAACGCTACCTGGAGCCGAGAATTGAAGCCAAAATTCCGAGGGCGGCCCTAGTCTTTCTGCGTGACGGAAGACACGGTCAAAAAACAAAACAAAATAAACATGCTCGGAAAACGAGTCAAACATTGGGAAAAAAGAAATTTTATGAAGCTACTAAGCATTCTTTTAGCAGAGAGTAAGAAAATACAAACAAAGAAGAAAACAGATGAAGTTTTTTTCTAATATTATGAACAAACTGCCCAAAAAATAGCTTCTTTTACGGCAAAAACGTACATTTAGGAGTGCAGTCCATGTTCCCGCGAGAGAATCGCGAACCGTAAACACGCGTGTCTGGGTGTCAAATTTGGCTTCAATTGATTATTAGACAATACTATTAGAGGTAGCGTTCCATGTATTTTAGTTCAATGATTCCGACCTAAAATCATCATCAGTTTTACCTTAAAAATGACATGAAATCGAAATCGTTTTGCAATTATAATTTAAAATGTTTTTAGGCTGTATCTGCATCAATCAGCATTTCTCACACCATGCGACCATGCCTTAATTCTGCCATTTTTGGGTGGCAAAATAATTGAATTAGGCAAGTGTTGTTTTGTTGAAGAAGAAATAAAACCAAATTTCTCGTTTTTTACCTGAGATTGTTGCTAACTCTGGGTGAAATATCTGCAATAGATTATGAAATTTCGCTGAGAATAAAGGAGATGAAAAAATGTAAATTTTCGGCGAGTATTTATGTAGAAAAATTTCGCAATTTAATCCAAATTTCTAACGAATATGAGGGTAGCAAGTGTCAAACAGATGTTAACAAGCATGAAATTCTATGTTTTTTCTTTTGTTAAACTGAAATGACGGTCAAAATTTTGCTACCCGAAAATGGCGGATTTTAAGGCCTGGTCGCATAAGGAATGGAAACGGTTAATTTTATAAACTTCTTTTTTCTACTTTTGGTCCATTGTGAATACGTAGGATCGAAAAATAATGGGAAAAGTATTGTATTTGTCGATGGTGTACGAACGCCTTTCTTGATGTCTGGGTCTGAGTGAGTACTGCAAATATCTTTTCATTTCTTCTTGAGCTACTTGAAAAGAGTAGTTTGTAGCTGGCATACACTTGTTCACTTAAGTAACTCTTTAGCTCAGACGGCAAAGCCTGTATCATAGGGCAGCCTCGGGTTCCAGCAAAAAAGATCGTACTTTACATTTTTAATACTACAATCGCCGCCCCTTATATGCTCGTCGCTTATATGCAAAGATTTCAGAAATCCAAAACGAAATCGTAAGAAAACTCGTTTTTTAATCCGGTTACATGCAAATTGCTTCTACGCAAAAGTCAGTTATATGCAAAAACAAAAGCGAAATTTTCCTACTTCATGTTTTTTTTCTTGGCTTGAATTATTCATAGACATAATGCATATACATCTTTAATTTTTGCAAATTATAAATCTTTTTTAAATTTCAAAAAACGTGTAAATCTTTTACCTGCTGAATATCAGTTGCTTGAGAAACTGGCGTCTCGCTGGGTTTTTTTAACCGAATCTGCCTATATGAAAAATATGCTTACATGCAAAATTCGCGTTGCCAAAAAATATTTGCGTATAAGTTGCGGCGACAGTGCTATTCTTGTTCAATTTTTAAGAGTATTAATCTTGCTCAATATCACCATCAAATATAGCACAGGGGCCAGTTGTTCGAAAGATGGATAAGTTAACCAGTGGATAAGTCCTATTCGGTGGATAAATCTTCTATCCAACGGATAGTTATCCGCTGAGTAAAAATGCGTTGCACGAAGCCCGAATAGCGAGGCGGATAACTATCTGTTGGATAGACTTAAAGTTAACTGGATAAAACCGGATTTTCCTGAAAATTCTTACCTGTTGCCATGGATTTTCTAACTTACATTGTAAATTCATTGATAAATCTTGTATCTATCTTGCAAAGCGGCGTATCTGTTGTTGTTGGACTGTTTTATTTTTACTGTTGTTGACGTTGCGAAGTCGGTATAAATTTCATAATATATATTATAACTTTGTCTGTTTCCGGCAAAGAATATAGTATTATTTTGTTCCAAAATATAGTTGTTTTAGATTTTTCATGGTCTTGCACACTTATCAAAACAATTTAAGGACAATTTCTCTCAAGTTTGATTGGTTAATTTAAGCCAGTGAACCAATATCACAGCGCGCTAGCGTCCGTTTGTTTGTTCAAGTTTTTTGAATTTTATTTCCTTGCGATCATTTTGGCTAAAGGTTGGAAATTTGCTACATGTTTTTTCGAGTACATATAAAAGAAATGCTTGCTGAATCTGAAGACTTGACAACTGAGTATACAATGAAAATAAGCTCGAAATATTCGGGACATTTCAAGATCAAAATTCAAAAGACAAATTATTATGTTTGCTGCATCTGGCAGTGCGATTTTTAAACATAATTGTTCACTTTCAGACCCGATTTCAACCAAAATAAGTACTCATTCATGCAGAAATATGACTTTATCCACTGGATAGTGGATTTAAACTACCTCTGGACCTTGGATAAATTTATCCAATGGATAGTGATTTTTATCCACTGGATAAAGTTATCCAAACTTCGTGCAACGCAAGTAGGTTTACATGTACATCCAGCGGAAAAATCCCGCAATGCGTGGACTCCACGCGTGGGAAAGTGAGCCCGCGA
>JAOBYK010441344.1:0-14496 GCA_025434845.1 Phenganax subtilis | reverse complement strand
TAGAAATATGCACGAGAAATACCTACGTAAACCCCCCGGAAAGTTTACACTATGACTGACTGTATGAATGACTGTATGACTGACTGAATTGAATTTGCGCCACTCATCACAATACTGCAAAGTTTCGAAGAAACTTTGCACTAAAAACTGTATGGCTTCATTTAAAAAATAACACACTTAAATGCAAAATAATAAAATAAGATGATAAATAGAATATTAAAGCTAATAAAAGGAAAACTCATTAAGCCCTTACATTACTTTCTCCACGACTGGTGTTCTTCTCAAAATAATGGTGTCTATCTTTTTTCACATCCTTGGATTTCTTATGAGAATCTCGCGAACCTTGATTTGGATTATAATCACCAATGTCTTCATAAATACTACGAAGAAAAAAAAACGTGCGTGTCGTTAACTGATAATCAAAACATACTGTAGTAATAGTATGGAAACCTAACTGGGTGGGATATTTCGACATAATTGTTGTCGTAAAGACAAACAAAACATGTATTAATACATGCTTTATGCTCAAGCCATGAATTGGTGATGACCAAAACATTTACGAAGAACGCAGTTGCTTGCACCTACAATAATGACTTTACACGAACTTTATCTTTTTTTCCAAATTTTAATTAATGTATTCTTGAAGTACCTGTCGTGTTTCCTCTTCAAACGAAATTAGCAAAAAGTACAAAATCGTGATCCTTACCTTTCTAAACCTTGCATTTTCCCTTTTTGTTTGTGTTCACTCGGATCGTCAATGCCTTTGTTTTTACCTGAAATTGACCAACAAGAAATACATGCATGCTCACGCTAGCTACAGTATAATAATTTACCAATGGATAGATATACTCGCACTTTGCGCTCGTGTCCTCGTGCCATTTACCTTTTATCTCAAATTTCCCCCGTGTTCTAGATACTTGTAAGAAATACGGAGATTTTTCAAATGTTTTGCCAAGCTTCTCGAGCAACGGGAGTGCACAAACTATATCACTGCGAGGATCAAATTTGATTTCCACTACAAAAGTTACAGCAACACTTTCGCTGCTTCAGTTCGTGTTGGAAACGCATCCATCTCATGCATTGGTTACTGTTAGCCGTAGAATGGTTTTCTTAATGGCAGTCAAATTTGATCCTCGGCATTAAACCTAAAACCTCGCAAAGACTTTTCAACTGATCAGATTTTAAGCCATTTCGATATCATCAAACATTTTCCGCACAAAATTTCCCCAAATAGCCAATTTGATGCACTCATGCACTTTATAACAACTGATTCAGAGTACGATATTTTAGTACATTCAATAATCCGGCTGACACTCACACCCTGAATTAATGGGGTCAAATCCTGCAGAAAGAAACTTCGTCATTGCATGGCACAAAGTAATTGAGGTAAAATTTTTGTACCTCGATCTTTTTTCTTCATTTTCTTTCCTCGCATGCCTTGTCTGAGATAGGACAGGATTTGCGTCAATTTATTGATGACAATGTCGTTTGTTGTTAATGTCGTTTGAGCCTTGAAAGAATACACAAAAGAAAACGTCAGTTATTTTGGCTCAGTAGACACACTGCGTACTGAATAACCTAAATTTGATGAAGCTAAAAAGGTCATCATTAACCAAAGCTGAAAAAAGCTTCATGAAATTCAGTTTTAAAATTGCAAAGTTTCGTCGTGAAATGTTGTAAAGTGGGGAAAGTATATAGTAACACGATAAATTTGCACAATTATCCACGGTCAAAATTGATCTCCTCTGGTGAAAAACGGTATAAATTTTATTCCCGTAAAATCAAATATAAAATTTGCGAACTTTGCACGGCTATATAACATTATGCGACCAAAGTTTGCAATTTTACAAATTTAGATGCTCTTTCTAGTCGTGGTAATACTTTGTCAAGATCAACTTCCTTTAAATCAAAACCAATTAATTTGACCTAGTAAGTCTGAGCCCTAAATATCGAATACAGATATACACCTCAATGAGCGAGCCGGGAAGCCTTAGCTTTAATCCAAGACGCGAGGGTCCACAAGCGAGTGTTAATCACATAGTTATTCATTGTATAATGAATAATTACCTCCATTCCAGGACAATCTGCTTTGCTTCTTATTAATGTCGTTGGGATGTCACTTTCGGCATACTCGTCCTCCAACTCAAATACGTATGCCTGAAGAAATAATACAAAACAACCTTCATTAATAATGTTCCATAAAATTTTCTCTTTATCTGCATATGTTTTGTATACTCCATCAATTGGGCGTTTCGTTAGTGGCTTAGAAAAGGATAAGTCGAGTCAGGGGTTTCTAAAAACAAAATGCCGTGCTTTTCGAACTAGCTACATGGTTTTCAATAAATTATAACTCTACTCTCAATGTGAAAATTGTATTTGAAGATCGTACAAGTTAGAGTATTGACAGCAAACAATGAGATGACGTACAAATTTATCTTATTTGGCTTTCGTGTATACTTACCATTCTGCCCGGTTGAAATAGCTCGTTTTTGTCCGCTGGCTTATTCTTGAAAACTGATCTGTAGATTTTTTGACCTAAAGTTGTATGTAAAAATAGGTATTAGAAAAACTTGAGATAAAATTTACACAAAACTTCGTACCGATGAGGGTTGAAAAATCCATCTCATCCTCTTCATCAGTGTCGCTATCGTCGTTCTTTTCTTCAACTTGCTTACTTCTAACACGACATGGAGGATACATCATGTTAAAACGTTTAAACCGCACGCATACTGACACCTCATTGCAAAAGATTATACTGCCTTACTTTTTAAACTGTTGTCAATCGAAATAATGATAAGTAAATAAAATTTTCTGTTTTTAAAATGACTCATGAAACGAAAAAGCTAGATTTATCAGCAAACCAGAGTGTGTAAATCACAGTGTAAACCAGAGTGAATGAAAACCATCATGCAACTGCAAGACAGTGTAGACATACTTTTCGCTTTTAGTCTTGGACTTTCCTTTCTTTGTTAAATCTTCATCGACATGAACTTGAGCGGTTATTTCGCTTCTTACCTACGGATACAGTGTACAGGATTAGCCTAAACATGAGCATATGCATTTCCACACAGGTTAAGCTACTGCATCTTCACACTCTCAGAGTGGAAGGCCTGCGTAGGAGATTGATTAAAGGATAATAAATGAATCCATTACAGTATACGAAAAAGTTCTTCTGTTCTTTGCAATCACTAAACTACACACGCACACACACACACTTCAAGCTGATAAAGACTTGTTCTTGCACAGTTTGTATATATTAAATATATACAGTATATGAAACAACAAAAAAAGATTTGAAAGTACTGTTACTCCGAGTTTTACGTTACATGATTACGTTATAAATTAGTTAATCAACAAGCCTGTATTTCTGCGTGTGCTCCTTTTTCAAAATTTACATGGCATTCATGCGGTGAAATTGCAGTATATAGTATCTCATGCATCTGGTTTGCAACTTTGGAAGTGCTGTTTCGTATTTTTCCTTATAACATAACATTACGTGTCTTAACTAGTGTTACGTAGCTGTAATACGATAAAACATCATCATGAAAACGTTTCACGTTCATGCAGAAAAAAATCGTTACCTTTTGCAGTAAAGCAAAATCAAGTCCCTTCACCAAATGTGTATGTTCCATGTCACCACCTAAAAACTTACTCTCTTGAATGGCTCGCTTTCTCATTTCAGCTGCAGTGTTTCTAAAATTTAAAACAGGTATTACATTTATTACAACTGAATACCACTTTTTACAGTCGTGCCAACAGAAGCGTTCCCAAAATTGTTGACCGGTTCATTTCCTAACTTCGAGGAGTTCCTTCCGAATATTTTGAAATATTCCCAACTTCCTGTTTCGTTGACCATTCAAATTTCATAGTTTCCCTTTGAGCAATTTGATTGGCCAGTTCGTGCAGGAAGAGAATGCTGATCAAAATCTAATTGCCTCCAGTACACCTCAATAAGAGCAAGTGCACCTAACCTACAGTATCCCAAACACACGCTTATATATTTCTGCTCATCTTTTTGTTCTTGTTCTTGTTCTTCTTGTTAGGGGGCGACGCTCTTCGAAAAAAGCCTAAGGCTTTCTCATTTCTAGTTCAATCGTCGTGAAATTTGACAAAATGATGTAAAATGATATTACTCATCCATTGACGGAGTTCGATTTTTGATATGCGATTTAGGAAAAAAAACTACAGCCAATTTTTTGCTGTGATAGTATACAATAGTTACTATGCATCATCAATATTCACAGACAAATGCAAGCCGTTTGTTATAAGCTGTTGCAACGCGGATACGAAAAGCAAAAGGCATTATACAATTCATACGTCATAAGCCGTTACTGAGAGTTTCTAGACAAAACCGTGAATTTTTCAATGAGTTGGACGACAAGCAAGCTTGTCCAATTGGCCCAGTTCCTGGTCCCATTAGTACGCTCGTACTTGTATTACACACGAATGAACAATGAAAGAAGAGGTCACTTTCTCGTGAAAGCTGCAAGTATAGTGGATACATCTGCTGTTACACTGTAGTCTTTATAAGAGACCTTCTCAGATAGTGTATTTTACCCGTTCAGATGCAAAATTCTCGTCCTGACAAGTAACTAAATCTTCTAAAGCCCATTTACACTTGCGATTTTTTTTTACTGCGGTATTTCTCCTTTTAGCGTATGTAATTAAGCAGGTTAAATGACGAGTACCACGACGACAAAATTGATCGATAAGTATATTCACCATTTGTCTTCTCTATCACATCCTTCAACACGAGAAAAAGCGCTTCAAGAATTGTCAGTGTAAATGGGCATTAAGCGTTCCCTTTACGGAAAGTGAATAAATTGAGAAAGCTGGGCGCATTGCGTTTCGCTGTGGCAGGTAGCAGGTTATATATAACAAAAAAAAGTCCAGGCAACAAAAGACTGCAACTTACGTTGCTTCAACTGTAGGACCAACAGCTTTGTAATCTCCAGATGCTTTGAGGTTGACGTCAGTCCCTTGATAGTCTGGATTGTGTCCATCTCGTCTTTCACGTGCCTACAGAACGTGACGTTAGAATATATGAGCTCTATATGCTTTTTATACCCTAAAACACTTTTAATGTTTTATAAATTTTACCCGATCACGGTACTTTGCAGCAAGTTCTTTTTCTCTTTCATCTTCTAACTTCTTCAGTTTTGCATAATGGCTTTATAATAGAAGAGTAAATAGGCCATTTTTGAATATGAAGTTCTCAGCTCATACTATATATACAGTACAATTGACAATTTACATTAGCACTGCCATTTATTAAAACACTCTTAGGATGCAACGTAGCGGAAGTAAGTATGATGTATTGATTTGCAGCACAAAATGGTGATACCTTTTTCTTTTTCTTCTCAATGAAGCAGGATTTTCATGTTCACTGTATGCTTTGCTTTGTCTAGAAATTTAAACAGCATAATCTTCCATACACCATAAGGCAATAGAACGAGAAGCTATGTTTAAAAAAAATAAAAAGTGCAGTATCTATATGATGATCATCAACACCGCTTTATGTGTCTCCCTCATACTTACATGACCGGAACATGGGATTGAGCGAGAGAAATCAAAGTCACTTTCACTGCATACTAAGACCAATTCTAACAAGATGCAATTTTTTCTGCAACTTGCAATGCATATTTTACTTTGAGAGATGTTAATTAGCGAAAGTGTTCAAAAAACATTAGCAAATTCTGCGGAGTGTAATAAAGTCTCATATCTGCCAATTTTACATCTCTCAAAAGTAGAATTGCAATTGCAAGTTGCAAGGAAAAGTGCAACGTGTGATGTGGCCTTCACTTGTTTCTTTTGCTCCATTTCCATGTAATAGTGACATAATGAAGGAAGATGCCTTGAAGCATCGTTTTTTAATTATTTTATTGTAACTATTAGCTTTATTCACGGCATACGTTTTCAGTTTTGCAATATTTGCAGAGGGTGGTGCAACATCAGGAGCAGCCACTCTTGGAGTCATGAGAAGTTTTCTGAAGTCATCATTAGTGAGAGCAGGCCTAGAAATTATGCAAATACATGAAATATAGTCATTTGGTAATGTTGCATAAAAGATGCAAACTATGTTTCAAAGTAGTGAGTTTGTTGTGGTGAGAAACTTCAATGAGCATGAATAAACATACTAACAACAGTAAACAATTTAACTACCCAGTTTTGAAAACTAACTGTTTAAAAACAAACATTTGTTTTCAGAACTAAGAAATAAAACCTTTCACCACCGTTGATACTTTTATTCATGCTGTAAACAAGTGTTTGAAAGTTGTAGCATTTTGACATCAAGAGCAAACTACAACATGGACACACCTAACTTTCCTACAGTGGACAGTGTCATTTTATCTCAAACACATGTACAGGAGAGGTTTTGTAGAAAATATTAACATAAGGAAGAAATTGAGCTCTCCAAAACCTCTGCAACAACAAGTATTATATATTGTCAGGTAGCCTTTTTGCAGGCTGCCTGACAATATGCTTTGTAGCAACACATTACTCCATTGTAGGAACAACTCATTTTACTGGACAAGCAAAAAGAAAGAATTTGAAGACAGCAGAGATGGCAAACAGAAAGCTAATCATTCCTACTTCTGACACTGTTCCAACAAAGATTATCTAATAGCAGAGCTTCCAAGCCTCAGGCATTTTGCGTGAGACGCACGACTTTCAAATATTCTCACGCTCACACGCATAGACATTTTCTCACGAAAAAGCGAAAAAATAGGAAGTGATTCAATTTTACACCGAACATAACTTCGCCTGTGAAAAAGGAGCTCTTTGGTTTGATTCTGACAAACAACATTTCCACTTTTCAATAAAATAAACTTTTTTTCTGTCGATTGAAACTATCTACGACCTTCAAAGGAAACAAAAGAATGATTTCAGCTGAAATACGGTTTGATAAAATATATTCCAACCCTTAAAAGCGAATTTCTAAAATTTTTTATCTGCGTATGCGCAATGCGCGCATCTGCACCGCTACAATCACACGTCAACTCGATAACGTACATATAAAAAGCTATAAGATAGAAGAATTAAAATGAGTTGGCTGCTAATGACGAGTCTTGGAAGAAGGTCAAGTGAATCTGCAAGTAATTGCACGGCCCAGGATCTGTTGCTTGGTCTCCCTCGGAGCTTCCCTGATGACGGTAAAGCAGGACTCATTCCACCGAAGACAGCGTTCGTTGTGCTGAAATCATTACACGACGTAGCATGCAAAGATCCAGCAGTTCACCCCGGGGTGTAGATCTGTAAGTAATATTGGATGCATGGACCGAGGTGGGTTTTTGCACTTCTTTTTAAAAAAGGCTTGAACATATTGCGGTTGCTCCCTATCGAGTCCCTCCTCTAGTATGAACTCTCTGCCAACTGCTACATACCAGGCCTTTTAACTCCATGCATTTGTGTGAGACACACGTTTTCTCATGCAAAGTGAAAAAATAATGAGCAACTTAGCTTTTTGTTTTCATGCTTCTCTTTGCAAGCAAATGCAAAGTAAGCATAATCCTATTCATCTCACACAATGTATGTGTACGAGTAGTTAACTAGTTTTCCTTGGTAATCAATTCACTATGGCCCGGTTCAAACATCGAACTTTTCATGTCCTGAATCGAATGCAAATGAGCACAAGTCTTTGTTTAGGCTCATTTGCATTTGATTTGGCACATGAAAAGTTCGACGTTTGAACCGGGCCTGTATCACTTTTTGAACAATAGTAATGAAAGAAAGATAAATGAATGAAACTTATAGTTGCATGCAGATGTTTACAAGGTGTTGCTTTTGAGACTTTTAATGACCGGGCTAGTGCAGTTTAGCGGACACCTTACACTGCTGACCACTAAATATATATTTTTAAGAACGATGAGCCCGCAACCCCACCCAGCATTGTTAATATAATTTTATATTATTTGGACGGTCAGCGGCGTAAGGTGTCCGCTAAACTGCATTCTAGCGATTAGATGTATTCATATTATTCAGGCTTTTTCAACACTCTTACCCATCATCCTTCATTGAATCCATCCTCATTGCCCCACCGCCAGAAGGGGCGTATGGATTTGAATATACTTCTGAGCCTGTGTGAATCACAAAACAAATTCGTACTTCATATTTTTTCCTCTTTACAGTGCAAAAATAGAATACGTAGAATCAACAATACCTTCAGGCATCTTGATACATCAAAACCCAACTCTAAAATGGGGCAAATTGTCGATTAACACACAAGTATTTTGATTATTTACTCTGTATTCTGTGTTTTCGTGCATTATCCGGGCATCATCACTGGCGTCAAGTGCACCCGGGAAACTGGAAACTAAAACAGTTTCGGGAAAACGTCATGTAAGCTAACGTTTTAGTTTTCCTAGAACAGGATTTTCTAAGCTAACATGAAGTATCGCAAATAACCCAAGAAAGAAAATTAAATATGGCGATGTGCAAAGGCGTCAAAGGAGTATATGATGAACAAGAACATGTTGCAGATGTATTTTCTCATGCAGATCACCAAAACAAAGGCTACTTGACAAGAGATGAAGTAAAGCTCGCGATTGTCGAGTTATTTGGCTACAAACCTTCAAAATATGAAGTCCATGAAATACTTTCAAAAGAAACTAATGATTCCCTTGGAATTTCAAAAGATTTGTTTTTTGAGGTTATGAAGTCAAAGTTATCAAACCAAGATCAAGATGATGAAATCCGACAATTATTTGTTGCTTTCGATAGTAGGTGCCGTGGTTTTATAACGTTAGAAGATGCCTCCCGTATATTTAAACAAATTGCACCGTTTGTGAAACATTTTGATTTGGAACGCATGTTCAAGGAAGTTGACAGAGATAGCGACGGAAGAGTGAGCTACAGAGATTTTGAACACGTCATGAAATTTTGCACTCAGTAAATGCATTTTAAAACATCTGTTTTCTGTAGTCGCTAGTGGAAAACAACCTTGACGCGTTTTCCACAAGCATGTAAAACTTTAAACCTTTCAAGAGTTTATTTTGTTTTCAAAACTACATTGTAAATTCGAAATTCTGTAATTTCATTTGAGTAGCTCAGTAGTACTAATTTATGTTATGTAACCAGTTCACTGTATGTAACTAAGGCCGCGTTTACACTATACCGGATTCACTCGTCACGACATCTTCGTTTGCTGTTAAGGAGCAATAATCACCAGCAAATATTGACTAGGCTGACTGATTTTGTATATTTCTTGGTGTTATTGCCATTAAAAAGCTTTACAGAACATCGATACTTGCAAAATTTGAGCCGCTCCGTTAGCAATCCGGTATAGTGTAAACGGGGCCTTAATTATTTGGATTTACGCATATGCCACGTGCGTAACTTAAAAGCAAACAAACGTTGGAGTTCGAAACTCGTTGTTTTGTCACTTTGTGAAGTACTTCATCATGAAACCTAGCGCTTGTGAAAATATAGAGCCTATGTAACGATTGTGCTGTCGATAGAGACTTTATGCACACGTGACGGCAGCGTTCAGATGATGGCTAAACCAAATCAGCCATCAAGACATAAAAACACAAACAGTGGATAGGCATGCAAACCTTGCAGGGCTTTCCCACAGATTTTGATTTTTGAATGTTACACTCAGTCTTTCATATGGATTGTCCTGTTGACGTCATGAACAAGTCGTATGAATTTGTGACTTGCCGCTGTAATACAAAGCCCTGGAGACGTTTGAACCGCGCAAAATATCAATTGTTCATTTCTGTTATACTGCCGTACTACTGAATTTTAAATTTTATTGTATTTAAGTAGCGGCTATCGTATATGCTCAATAAAATGAATAAACAGTTCCCCATGCACCTTACAGTTGTTCGCCTACGACGAAGACCTCTGAACCTCTGTTTAAGGACCCTTAACCAGCGGTTCAGAGGTCTAACGTCGTCGGCTAAGTTGATTCTTGCTAGATAAACAGATTTACACCTATTTATTCCTAAGACAGTACTTTGCATTATGAATGAAAAGTAAAAGTTTATTTTCTTCTTTCATCGTCTAAGCAAAAATGTAATTTCTCCTCAGTAAATGCTTTCGCGTATCTCTTTAATCTTTATCGTCTGTATTTTCTTAAAGTTCAATAAAATTGCTTAATTTAAGATGCAAGACCAGTGACAGTCTCTTAAAACAGCGAGACTATTTTTTGCCATCCGAAGTACAGCAAGCCGGCTCAAGATACAAAAAGTTGCCCAAGCGTATACTAAGCGCAGTCGTCTGAATGTAAAAAGGATTATACTTAATTCATCACAAAATATTCTATGATATACTCTATACTTATTTCTATATTTAATATACTATACTAACTAGTTTAACTTTGGCCAACCCCCATCAATGTTATCAAACCATAGCCAACGACGAAGGAGATGACCCTGGAGGGCAGGAACAATTTCCACATAACGCCATGCCTATGCACAAATAGTTCGTTTTCAAAAATGTTTTGAGAAAAATGCAAAAAACTCGAGAGTGCAAAACCGAAAACAAGACAAAAACCTTGTGGTCAAGCTTCAAGACCACTCCTTTCATTGATTGACTATAGTAAACTTTACAACACCTAATGCACTTCCACAAACGAAAAACACAAACCTAACAAATTGAACGCGACATTATTTATACGTTTATGGTTTCGAACAATTGTAACCAGGTCATAAAGTTGTTTCAGTCGATGGCATTTCTAAAGCTTTTTTTAAAGTAATCGGATCACAACCATGGTACGCCGTATTGAAGTCGAGAGGTATTTTATGAACAACATCTTTGGATGTTGACCTGGCAAAGAAAACATCATCATCGAGTGTCGAACTTGTTAACACCGTTGTTTTACTCTGCTTTAAGCTTGAGTAACTTATCGACATTTTTGGTGATATTTCACCAAACGGACCACAATACGCTTGACTATATTCTTCATCGTAAGGTGAGGACGGATCAGTGGAACTAATACTTGTGTTTGAATCAGCAAGTTCACCGCTACTCTTTCTTCGTGAACTAGTGCTGGAGATTGTTCTTTTTATCGATTTCTGTTGCTTGCAAGGTAAAACTGGTGACGAATTGTCCATACTTGAACCTTTGGTTAGTTTTGGAAACTGTCTTCTCAAAGTGTTCGTGAAGTTACCATTACTCATTGATAAGGAATTAAAAGCATCTAAAATTTGTTCTACTGCTCGATTTCCTGTAAATGACGAAAAACAATATGTTGTTTTCAGAATATATCACTAATAACTGAAATCGTACAACGAGCACCAAGAGAAGCAATTTCTAAGATAGTAGTCAATGATAGTAATTTCCCAATGTGACATGTGATAGGTAAGTACCTGCTTGTTGAGCAACCTTCAAAGGATCTCTTCCATATTTATCTGCCAACATGGAGGCATTATTATTGAGCAATAACCTGACAACGTCTTCATGTCCCTCCTGGGCAGCAATGCTAAGAGCTGTGGCTTTATCACTGCTTGATACATCTACCAATGCGTTCTTTGTCAGGAGTAAGTTCAAGACAGAAGTATGACCTTGCCATGCAACTGTCATTAATGGAGTGTAGCCCATCAAACTAACATGATTCACGTCTGCGCCATACTCAATCAACGTTTCACACACGCTATAAAATCCACTCCATGCTGCTGCATGAAGAGGAGTTCGTCCACTTGGATCTTGACAGTTCACTTTCGCGCCACCTTTTAACAACACTTCACATAATTTCGCATTGCCTGAATAACAATATGCATGTCAATTGGGATCTCTAACAAGCGAAGTTTGCACAGGGACATACCTTTCTTAGCCGCGTAGTTTAAAGGTGTGATGCCATGGCTGTCATAAACATTCACGTCAGCTTCCTTTTGCAGCAACTTCTCTACACAATCAATATGACCAAATAATGTCGCGTAATGGACGGCCGTGCGTCGTTCTACAGATTTCGCATTTACGGGAGATCCAACACAGATCAGTTGCTCGAGGAGGGATGTATGACCTTCGTGTGCAGCAAGCATCAATGCTGTTCGCTTGAAATCGTCAACTTCGCTTAACGATGCACCATAAAACAGAAGTAGTTGAACAATCGAGTCAAATCCTAAAAATATTGCTTTATTGTTTTAGTATGTCATTGCCAAAAAACTATGAATTAGGTTCATTTTCATTGTTTGAGATTGGAAACTTAATGATAAAAGGTGACTAAGGAATATTTTTACATTTTGTACCTACACCTTATAGATGCGATATACAGTATAGAAGCATCCCTGGTGTATAACTTTCCTCTTGAGATATTAGGCATAACTAGAAGCCATTACCACAAGTGAGATGCTCTGAGTTGTGACTATTTGCTGTTCAGACGTAAAATACCAATCATTAGTCTACGCATTTTGAATTGTAGGGGTCTACTGTTTAGGCATGCTAGTTTTTCGGAAGAACGTTGTGTATGTTTAGGAATCCAATAATAGCACGGGTTTTATAGAGAAAAAGTTAATATGACACAGTGTTTAGAATATAAAAAAGCGTAAGATGCAAAAGGAAATTACGAAGTGTAGCGATTTTAACCCAATCTGAACAGATAAAGAACAGGGGCCGGTTCTACGAAGCCTGTTCCGCTTAAAACGGTGAATAAGTCAGAATTCAAACACTCCTACACATCTTCCAAAACTTTCAAGTCATGTCTCATGAAATAAAACTATGGGTAAATACATAAATGTTGCATTTAGTTAAAAAGCTTTTAATTCGTTGCTCAAGGTATACATAGACATGATTCTATTTTGAACTACTCACCGCTTGGATAGCCCGTCATGCTTTGCCAATCTTTCAGATCTGGAGCCAGTTGTTGGAAAGGTGGATAGCACTATCCACTGAATAGTGATATTTCGTAGCCTTCGTAAAAATTTTCATTGATCATTGTAACATAAAATTACGGCTGATACCGACAGATTAAAGTCTTTAATATATAAACCGCTGACCAAAATGGAAGTTTCGACTTTTTTGTCCAGTTTTATGAACGCTGAAAAATTCACTATCCAATGGATAGCGCTATTCACCTTTCGAACAACCAGCCCCTGATCGTTTGTGCTAAACCTATTCGAATAAAAATCTTCAGTTTCGTTGCACGAGCAATGTATAGATAGCTTATCCGCCGTTTAAGCCAGACGGGCTTCGGCAACCGACCCTCGTCCAATTGCATTTAAAAGTAATCAAACTAGAGGGGGTACAAGATGAAGTAGTTCCACGGGTTGCTATGCATACAGCTGATCGGTATTCACTGCATATACCGAATATCATTGCCCGCGAAATCCACGCATCCAAACTCCAGACCAGTGGAAGGATCGAGATTTCATACGCTTTTAAGCGCCCTTATCAAAATTAAGAGACTACAATCGCAGCAATAATAATTACCACTGAATGCAGCAACTAGCAATGGCGTGAAACCAGAACTGTCTTTCTTGAAGAAATGCTCTTTCAGTATATCTTGTTTACCTGTCAAAACAAGAAACATTACATCAAAAAACGATCATGCCATTTCTACCTGATTGTGTGCCACAGATTTTCCAAACCCATGCTGTTACTTTAAGACTATAGTTAACATAAAATAACGGTTTGTCAAAAGTAGTAAAGTAGCTGCAATTATTATAATTTACAAAACATTTACTATCAAAGTGGGGTGAATTTTTTTCTGAGAAACTTAGTCTAACGTGTAAAAGACGAGCTTGAGCTTGACTTGCGGTCCCGGGTCACAGGTAATAGGCCGCATATCCGGGGTAAAAAGCCGCGGGTGGAAAAAAAATTCAAAACGTTTTTTGCGCGTGAAACAAGTACACTAACAATACCAAATACCTTTCAATTCAAAAGAGGATTTTTTAAAAATTTGATTCTAAAACTCATTAAAACTTTATAAACAACTTATGGGAGTTCTGGTTATTTAAGCCGGGTGTATCAGTAGCCCAGTGGTCAGAGCAGCAATCTGCCAGTTTGGAGATTCGGGCTCGATTCCAGGCAGGGATGGCTAGAATTTTCACGTGTTAATGATATTCAAATATTAAAAACTATTTTATGCAGGTTGCAAGTGTGCAAGTACCGTCGTTATTTATTCGTTCTTACCCATGAACCACTTCTCAATCTTAATGTGCAGCGGCAAACCTTCTTTATCACGTGCACTTTCCGCTGAAACTAGTTCTCCAGGTGTATAAGCGACGGTATTGCATTCCCAGTAGTCTTACACCCCCAGTCTTGAAGTGTTTGTCGTACTGAATGTAGATGTTGCATAATGTATTTTGTTTTTCGTACAAGCTGCGTTTCACGCGGGGAATCTTCACCGCGTTTCGATCAATGCATTTCTCCAATGGTGAAGTACACACCAATGAAAAAAAGCGCGGTCCCTTGCCCTTGTTCTGATCATGTTTCTCTCGGCAACTTTATTATGGGGAAGCCTGGCTAAGGGCATAACATTACAGGCAAACTACGTCAAGCGTTCCTCTTTTGGGTTCCTAATTTGATTGCAAATTACCTTATTCCATTTGCAAA
>JAOBYK010441233.1:0-14498 GCA_025434845.1 Phenganax subtilis | reverse complement strand
TTCCTGGGATATTTTTATGTTATGTTCTTATAATCTGCACAATTTTGACCATTCAAATATCATTAGTAGAACAGGAATGCTAAAAGGCAATACGGATATTCAGTGACTCGGCCTTCCTTGACAAAAAGCTACCAATGGCATTAACTCGGACAATGTACATTTTCACAAGTCACCAGTCACAATGTGACAAAAAACAGAATGTAGCTAAGCTAGCTTCCTCTGTCACGTATATAGAATAAAATAACCCCTTCTCCTGTCTTATAGAAAATCTAATAGTAAACTCATTCAGGTAAAATGTACTCTACATGAAGTCACTGTCAAAACAGTCAAACTGAAAAAATAATACTTTGCTTGAAGTCACCCACTGTATTGCAAATTCCACCCCCCCTGGAAAACAGTTCTGTGGACGTACACTATTGTATCAGGAAACAAATAGAAATAACCAATACATGAAGGGAACAGGAAAATATAATAAGAAACTTTTCAAATATGTCAAGAAAAATGACTAAGTCCGTTAATTTTTATAGACAATCATGGAAATTAATTTGTAGACTTTCTATTATTTTAAATGATTTCCCCCTCCCCCCATAACCAATGTTGATTTGTGCAAAAAATTACACCCACTGCCTGCACAATGACCAACATCGAGCAGGGGGAAGGGGGGGGGAGGGATTTCTTCAACAATTGTGCCACAACAGTGCTTAGGAAACATGTTCCTCTAAAAGTCTATGCATATTATTTCCATGATTGTAGTTCTTTCTGGAAGCTAAAGATCTTTATAAATCTCATAAATAGCATTTCCAGTATTATCGAATAAGATTTCTCCTCCTACGGAGACGCAGAGTCTATCTACTAATCCTTTTCCTAGATTATTTAAAAACCACGATTTATCATTTTTATTTTTAAAGTCGAATTTTAAGTTTAATGATTTTGGAGCGAGACAATCTTCTTTATTTAATCGAGGAATATCAACGTAAATTTCTTCTCCAGGATCTGCTTTATTTGGATTAAAAGTAATAATATGTTTACTCATACTTCCTTTAATATCAGACATTTTAAGTTTTCTAAAATCTGGTCTAAGTTCCTTAGTAGTAGTCATTTATTTATAAAAAAAAAAAAATTAAAAACTTCCGCGTTTAATTTTTTCGTTTTCGATCTCACTTTATTCGTGTTTGATTAGGATAGGATGCTTTGCATCCGTTCCGCGCTTATACATATCATACACAAACCATGTTAAAGCCAGGGTGAGTATCCAAAGATTTTGAGCCAAAAAACTTACACCTTTTGCTTCCCATTTTAAAACATTAGCAAGTAGTCCTAAAACGGCACTAACGATAGGAGCTGCTTGTACATGTTTAGCTAGATTTGCCACGGCTTTTGCAAATTTACTCATAGCTTCAGCTCCTTTTTTAACAGCAGATCTAGCGCTCATCACCACCGTCGTTCTCATTCCTGCTATAGATATGGCGACGCACTAAGACCTATTAAGTTTTCCTTAGCCCATTCCTTAAATTTTTCTAGACAATTTAAATCATTCATCTCGGTCTCACGTTCGAGAATATTTAAGGTTTCAGGTTCTGCTGTTCTAAGGTCATTTTCTAATCTAATTTTATCCGCGGCTAATCTAGCTATTTTTTCCAAGGTGTCATACACAGCTTCTTTCTTAGGATCTGTTTCTTGTAGTTTGTTTAATCTCCAATGATCGGCTTCATTTTCTAGATTTTCTATTTTTTCCTCTGTGGTTTGAGATTCGGGCATGTCTAAATATCCTCTTACGGTTCTAAGTATATCATTTGGTGTTAGATCATCCTCTTTAGAGAGAATGTCTTCCACCATGATATCTAAACTATCAATATAGGACTCTAAATTATTATTTAGTGTTTCCAATGAGTCTCTACTTATTTGACTCGTAATATCCTCTAAATTATCACCATTTATGGTGTTTGATTCTAAATTTTCTTTCATTTGACCTGTGGCTGTTTTTTGGCGTTCACGAAATGTGTTTCCTTTTAAGAATTTAAACTGATTCATATCTTTTTTAAGGCTTTTGTTCTCAATGTATTCAAAACGACCATTTTTAACACCACGATAGGTTTTCCATCAAAATTAAGACCTAATATTTTGTTATTAACACCTCTTCTTACTAAAGATTTTTATAACAACATTCTAGAATTAGGACCATCTCCTTTGTTGATGTTTTGTTTTCAAAAAGTTTTTAAAAACATTTGCGTATCTAAGGTTACAAGTTCATCAATATCATTATTAAAATTGTTGTTCCACTCTGGTCTTGAATTGAAATTATCATAAGTGCTATCCCAGTCTAGATTAGGATCTACCGGCTCAACTGATGCAACATTACCATCTGGTTCCATAAAAAAAGTTTCTTCTTCTCTACCTATGTCATCACAATCCTCCAACAACTCGGTCTCACGACCTTTTTCCATGGTGTCTACAACATTATCTTCTACATAATCACGGTCGAACTTATTCATTTCAATTTGTTCTATTTCACGTGCAAAATCATCATAGTCGAAGTTGCTAAATTCATTCTCCATTTATTTAAACAGAGTCTCGCAGAAAATCCTTTATAGATTTTGTATCTCGCTTTTTTTCATCCAAGAATTATGTTTATTATCATAACCTAGCGATTTTATGAATGCCATATTTCCACGAATTTTTAAAACTTTTTCGAATCTATAAACATCTGCTTTGCTTTCTTGTTTATCCACAGGTGGAAGTTCTTCTTCGTAAAATTTTCCTAAAATAGGTTCGTTATCTGTAATATCTCTAATTTCATACATGGTAGGATCTCCTCTAAAAATTTTATTGATCTTAAATATTTCTTCGGAAAAATTAGCTTCGTATCCTTTTTCGAAGAAATTCTTGTGCTTACTCACCCTCACTTTTTGACCAATTTTGTATTTTGGTAATTCATATTATCCGGTCCAATGTCCGTATACATTTAGCTATACTTTTTCAGAATTATTTTTATTAACGTCTTTAGGTTTCATCAAAATAGTTCCATGCTTCGTATTATTATAATTATAAACAAAATCGTTTAAAACATCTATCCATTTATACGTTCCTTTTGAGTAAAAATATTTCCACATGATTGTTTTAAAGTTTTATTAAATCTTTCAACAATAGCAGCTTTTCTTTCTGAATGTGTAGAAAAATATTTTATATCATGAGATTCTAGCAAGTTTTTTACACCTACGTTATAAAATTCTTTACCTTCATCGAATTGCACTTTATCAGGATAGCTCAAAAACCTAGACTTAAATTTTCTAATAATTCTTCCACAGCTTTCGTCATATTTTTAGTATCCTTACGTACAGGTATTGCTAAACCATATCAAGATAATATTTCAACACCAGTAAGAGTCCAATTATAAGCATTATTTTTATAACATAATGTACTCATATCTACGAGATCTAATTGTAATTGCTCCGCTAGCGCGTTTACATAAGTTTTTTTTGTTTTATATTTTTTAGCTATGCGTTTATATCTCGTGTAGGTGTCTTGAGTTTTTAACCAATATCTTATTTGCCTTCTAGTAATAAGGAGACCATCTTCTAGAGCTTTTCTATAAAGTGATTCTACACCTTTACAACCAGATTTAGGATCATAATAAAGATTTCTAAGTTCTTGTTCTGTTTTGAAAAGTGACTCACTCATTTATTGAAAGACAAAATCAAAGATTTTGCTGGAGATCAATGATCTCCAATATAAATTTCTAAAAATATCGAGCCAATATCTATATTTTTGTTAATATTTGTACTCACGTTAAAATTTAATTTGTTGTAAATTCCATCTTTTATCTGAACAGAATTTTCTATGTCTTTATAACTTGTTGCAGATCTACTTAAACTTTGTGCCGTGGTAGTAGAAAGAGTTATAATCGAGGAACTTAAACCTCCATCAAAGAAGTTTTTAGATTTATCCACAATGTCACAATTTACCATAACATATCTTAGACCAAGATGAACATCTACTTCTTTATCACTTTCTACTTCTGCGTTTGCTCGGATGATTTTATTTTCTTTGAATCCTAATAAAACCCCAAAAGCCTTCAGGTTTACGTCTCCAGATCGTTTTATGGTTATTTTACACTTAATAGAATGTTTATTATTTTCAATTTCCAGCTTGTATTCTAAGAGTTTAGACTTTAGCTGAGGAAAATTCCAAAAACCTGGATCAAGTTTGAGCTCATTTGAGCCTCCAGTAATTACCGAAGTGTCTAAAATCATGTCGCTGTAATTTTTCTTTGTTTTTCTAGTTCCAAAAAATCGTGGCTGTTTTTACGAATAAGCGATCACCTGGTGATATTTTTATATTTCTATGTAAAATATTTTCTTTGTGTCCATTCTCCATATAAATAGTTATTTTGTTCATTTATTTTGCGCCTACGGCAAAAAATTTATTATTTTATTTTCTTTTAAAATAAATGGAAGTCGCGACAGATAGACTATTTCCTCAACTCAATCCTATGTATAAAAAATATTTTGGAAAAGTCTATAAAAGAGCTAGGAAACTGATAAAAACTTGGTCGAGATCTGAAGCAGAACAAAGATTTTTATAAAAATATCCATATGCAGATTTAGCTAAATTTTCTTTTGAAGGAAAAGTTATCAAAAAAATAGAAGGAAATCCTGTTTATCCAGAGATGAAAACACAAAAATTGTATCTTATTGATGAAATCTACTACAAAGCTAGTAAAAATTATAGATATAGTATTAGCACGCCTCGTTTTAAAAATAATCAAGAATGGCAAAAATCTTTAGATACTAGAGATGATATTTTTTGGACCCCACAAATATGGAATCATTATGGAACCTTAAAAGAATTAGTGTTAGAAAAAAACGACAAGGTGCAAAACAAGTTAGATTTCACAAAAATAAATTTCTGCATCAATGAAAACGATTATTTTTCTTACAATTTAAACGCTTTAGATACGAGATTCGATCCAGATGATTTAGAAGAATTTGGAGATATAAGAAAGATGGATTTCGAAAACGCTGCAAGTGCCGAAGGCTATCTTCAAAAACCTTATTTTACGAGTTTGGTGGCTGCTTATGTTATTTATTACTTCGGAGGAATGAGCATGGAACATTTTTCTAGAAAACAGCCGTTTATTATTACGAGTATAGCGAGATATTATTTCTATTATCACATGAAGAGATTTTTAAGACATCCAGAAGAATTAACAAAATAGGTAAATGATAAGATTCTAAAACTTATTAGAAAAAATATAACTGTAAAACAAATCGTAAAACATCAAAAACCCGATAAACATGCAGAATTAAGTGACTACTTAGCTTATATCTATTTATGGTCATATCAAGCTAGCGTCTAGATTTTGTCCTCATAAAAGATATAATATAAAGAATTTAAAATACGATTGGGTTTATAAAACCGTAAACAGGAGCGATAGCGACTGGAAATCTTTTATAAAGAGATCTTCAGATGGATTAACAGGACTCGGAGAAAAATTATTACAACAAGCTGTAGAACCCTACGTATATGCTGTTTTAGGAGCTCAAGCAAATACAAGATGGAGTATTGTTAAAAAAGGAGCAAAGTCTTCTCAAAAGCAGGATGTTTTTCATAAATTAGTTCAAGCTACGATCGTTCAAGATGATATCACAATAACTATTTCCAACATGAGAATGGCGATAAAAAATACTAATGTAGTCTTAAATATGATGATAGGTCCTGGAATTACTTTAATTCCTTCGTCTATGATTATTTTAGAAAAACCTATCGAAGGATATAATAATATTTTAACTATAGCTAAGGGTAAGATGAAATTTGGTAAAAACGCTAGTGTTAACCACGTAGCGAGTAGTAAGAGCCCTACGGGCGACCAAGGGTCGACTCCTATAAATACTTTTTCAAAAACTTTATCAAAAACTATCATTTCTTCAAAAACTACTTCAAAAACTATTTCAAAAACATCTTCAAATATTCCCACAAAAAGTGATCACCTAGCGCCGGCAAAGCCGGATTCTTATCTTTTAGAAGTTATGTTGATAGCTGGAATTCTAATTTCAAAATATATTTTATAAGCCTACGGCAAAAATTTATTTTTGTTTATTTTTTGCTTTTTTCTTTTAAATAAAGGCAATGTATTTTGGATACGTGGAAAATAATGCGGAGCAGGTGCAAAGCAACCTTAATAATTTAAAGGAAGATATAGAATCAAATAAAAACTTGATCAAAGTGAATAAGACCGATATCGCGTTGAGTTATAAACTTATAGATACAAATAGAAAAATAGCTGTAAATAATAAAACCGATATCGCGTCAAATAAAATCGATGTCACGTCAAATAAAACCTTAACATCAAATAATATGATAAAGATAAGAGATGTTAAACTCAAGCTAAAAAACGACATATGTCAAGTAAGATCGTATTTTATGTTTATGTTTAAATTTATTAACTTAGATCAACTCAGTAGGGAAAAACCTTCTACTTATCTTACAGGATATCCTCCAACTCTTATCAAACCTCCCAAGATTAATTATAATACAAAAGTTAAATTGTTATATCACGTTTTTGATGATAATACGACATTAACAAATCTCAGTATGGAGTATGAAGCTACTATTATAGAAAAAAATGGTGTTAAGGTCTTTTTTGACGTGTTTAAAAAGAACTTCTTAAATATGAAAAAAACCGAAGACTTCTACATTTTAGAAATAGATAAGGGGTTTAGATTTACCGATTATGTTCATAATGTAGATGACATTTTTTAATTTTTTAAACGTGGCTGTCAAACTAACTTATCCACCATTAGAAATGAATCAGAGTTATACATCGTTGTGGAATCATAAAAAAGTTTTATGTTCTTCAGCGACTAAGTCGCCCATAGTGCTTCGCTGATTTTTAAGTAGATTTTAAGGTTCACAATGTGACCTTCAGCTCTACTTGTTTTTACTTAAAAGTTACTTGGTCTATTTTTAAACAAGTTTTAAGTACAATTGAGATTACTTGATTTTTACTTAAAATCCTTTGGCAAAAAATGAATTTTTTGTTTTTCCTTAAATAAACGATAAAAGTAAATGGACAAGATTTGAACAAAACTGAAGGTCGCGAAGCGCTTCCTAAAGAACAAAAACTTGTTAAGGCTACGCGAGTGCAAAATGCTCCAACTACACAAAAGAAGGAGAAAGATCCACGAAGAGTAGCAGCTGGAAAACATCTTGCTGAGAATTCTAAACAAGCTAAAGAACCAAAAAAGAAAAATCGTGAAGAATTTGAGAAAAAGAATGGAGAAGATGCTTGGGGTATTACATCAGCTGTTCCAACATTTACTATTATAGTTTCTATTCTTGGAATTAGAGCTGTTTGTTGCATGTCTTATAAAAACAAAAATATTGATAACGCTGGAGGTATGCGAAGCGATGTAAGTTCTAATGGTGCTTTGCACCCGCTCCGCGACAAAGTAAAAGTGGAGAAAAATGAGCAGAAAAAGGTTGCTTTAGATGTTGTTGAAAATAAGCAAAGAGAAAAAGCGCGTAGCGTGAACTCTGTTAGCTTTTTAGAATCGTTTGATTAATTTTTTTTTAATAATAAATTAGGACTAAACTTTATATTAATCAGATTAACGATGCAGGAGTATTAACACTTTCTGCAGTAGGAGTTTCTATGGTGAGTAAAAAGTTTTAGCAGAACCTTTAGGAACACCTCAAAGTATTCAAGGGACTTTAAAATTAGCTGGAGCCATCATGTTGGGATCTGTCTTGGTAAAATATTTAGAAGACAAGAAGATAATTCCTGCAAAAATTGAAAAATAAATGGCTTCTGTGGTACCAGGAGGAATTTTTAATGCATTTGCTTTTACTGGAGCTGGATTTTTGTTTAGTAAACTAAATCATAATGGATACGAGAAAGAAATGAATCGTCATAATCTCGCGATGGAGAAACTAGGAAGAGATAAAGAGTTATGGTACGAAACAGAAGTTGCTCGAAAAAATAAAGAAGCAAAACTTCGCCACAAACTTTCTGATGCTAATAGAGACATTAACACGACGAATAAAAACCTTGTAGAGCTTAAAAAAATGATGGATTCTACGAGACTTCAATGGACCCCAGAACCTAGATTAGAAAATTGTTATAAACCTAGTAAAGAAATGCAAGAATATCAACACGTCGTGATGGGGGTTGCTGGAATAGTAGGAGGATGGGTGTTGGGAAAAATAATTTAATCTTAAGCTTATTTTAAAAATGTGTAATTCGCTAAGAATACACTTTTTTTTGGTCTCGCTGCGCTCGTTTTTTTTTCCTTATATTATTCAAGACTCATAATAACCATTAGGCAAAGTATTTATTTTATCTTCTAAAATAATCCTCTTATCAAAATCAGCACTTAAAGCAATCTTATGAATGTTCTCCGTAAAAAGATTGTGTTTTTTATTTCTAATAAGTTTCATTTTTCTTGAAGCTTCTACACCACTCGTTTTTTAATTCCCTCTGAAAAACGAAATCTTTGGCAACCCCTGATGGGCTTGAAATACGTTTCTTTTTGTTAAATAAGCTTGCAGCTCAACATTTTAAATTTTTCTCTCAACCAAAAGTTGTGAACCAAGACTGCTCGCGGTTACATATGTCAGTGAAAATGTTTTTTAAAGAGAAATATTAAGGGTCTGTTCAACTATGAGCGGAGTATGGCTATACAACGATTGAACTATGGTGCTTCCACTTGTTTTGGAGAGTAGTGATAAGGTTTCAAAGAAAAGGGGAAAGAATAAGTCTTTCTGGATGCATGAGGAGAGGAAAGTATTGTGGGAGTGTTTCATCAGAAGTGGTGGGTATATTAAAAAAGTGAAAGCTTTGTGGGATGAATAGAGTTCGAGTGTGCGAGTAGTGCCAAGTTTATTGTCACAACTAAAATCTATCGAGACAGGCTTGTTAGTGATGGAGGGAGGTAAGATTGAGAAGCAGAAGACGATAGACACCAGTGAGATGGGTCGTGTGGGACAGACGCCAATGGTGATTAGTGGGGAAGGGTGGGATGTATTCATTGGAGAAGGTGATAATGAGGAAGAGTTCCATGGTTTTGAAGATTTCGAGGTTGAAAAACATGTGAGTGAGACAGGTAGACCAGGAGATGTGGTGGAATTACAGAGTAAGGCTGATTTTGAGATTAATGATGGTGGAGTTAATTAGGAAACAATCAGTGAGTTTAGAAGGACTGTCAGAGAAATCAAGGTAACGGTTGTGAAGATGGTTACATTTCGTGGAGATGATGGTATTAGAGTGGCAAATGATGAGGAGAAGGATGTATTTAACAAGATGAAAAAGGTCTTTGACGCAAGAGAACGGGTAGAGATTCCAGGGTTGAAGGCACAAGACAGAAGGAAGGTGAACAGAGAAATGAAGATAGTTGATCGTTTAATGGGCAATCTGGTGAAGGATGGAACGTCTGTGTCTGAGATCAACAGGTTGTTGTATACTGGAGCAAATGTTGTTGCAGATAGGTTGGGGCTGATGGAAAAGAAAAAAGGTAAGGCATTTGAGAGGGAAAAACCAAGGTGGCAGAGGAGGATTGAGAAGATTATTGTTGAGTGCAGAACTTGGCTAGGGTTGAAGAGATGAGGATGGGGATCATTCTTAAGGAGAAGGTGATGGATCAACTGATAAAGAGATATCAAATAGTTGAGAAAGGCACATTTACAGTGGCTGCTTTGTTGAAAGGTAAGATCAAGTCTGGGAGCACTAAGATTCGGTGGTATGTGAACAGCTGTACCATGGTCAGGCAGAACAACGTTTTCAAGAATAACCAAAGTGAGATGTACAAAGAGTTGGGTGGCAGGGTAAACTTGGGGCCAACAAAAACACCAAACGCTAAGGAGTGAACAAGGTTTTGGAGTAAAGTTTGATCAGACGAGAAAAAGCACAATAGAAACGCTAGTCGGTTAGATGAGGTGAAGGATAAAATGAGTGGTGTAGAGAAGCAAAAAGAAGTTAAGATCAGTGTTCAAGATGTTGAAGCTGGTATTAAGAAGATGGAAAATTGGAAGGCTCCTGGTCTAGATGGTGTAAGAGGATTTTGGTTTACGAAGTTCTGATCACCGCATGGCGAAATCACAGAGAGTCTGCAAAATTGTTTGGATAGTGGGGTAGTACCTGAGTGGTTGGTGAAAGGGAGGACCGTGTTGATACAGAAGGATAGTGCCAAAGAAACAGTGGCTAGCAACTACCGACCGATTGCATGTTTGCCATTGATGTGGAAGTTCCTCAATGGAATATTAGCTGAAAAAATGTATCAACATTTGCAGGTAAACAGGTTGTTAGAGGAAAAGCAGAAGGGATGCAAGAAGAGATCAAGAGGGACTAAAGATCAGCTATTGATTGATAATGCAGTGTTGAGGGAGGCTAGGGTAAGGAAAAGATGCTTGGTAATGGGCTAGATTGATTACACGAAGGCTTACGATTTGGTACCACATTCATGGATTGTAAAGATGTTGGAGATGGCACAAGTGGCTGACAATGTGAAGGCTTTGTTGTGTGGTAGGATGGAGAATTGGAAGACAGTATTGACATCAAATGGGAAAGTGTTGGGTGAAGTTGAAATCAAATGTGGGATATTTCAGGGGGATTCTTTGTCTCCTTTGTTGTTTCTCCTGGCTATGAGTCCTCTCACAATGTTGTTAAAGAGAGAGAATATTCGATGTAGGTTTGGAAAAGAGCAGAGGATGTTCCACCATTTGCTGTTTATGGATGATTTGAAGCTGTATGGTAAGCTGGAGGAGGAATTGGAGAGTTTAATTGAAATTGTGTAGGTTTCTTCTAAGGATATTGGAACGAAGTTTGGGGTGGAGAAATGCACTGTGTTGCTGTTGAAACAAGGGGTAAAGATTCGTTGTGATGGAATTGTATTGCGGGTGGTCTGGTTATAGGTGAGGTGGATGAAAATGGATACAAGCACTTGGGTATATTGGAAGGAGCAGACATGATGCAGAAGGGAATGAAGGAGAAGATTAGGCAAGAGTATCTAAGGAGAGTGAAACTTGTAGCAAAGTCCAAGTTGTATGGTGGGAATTTGATCGAGGTAATCAATACAAGGACTATTTGCGTGGTAAGATACAATGCTAAGATTTTGGATTGGAGTGATCGAGAGTTTAAAGCAATAGATGTGAAGACAATGAAAAGGTTGACAATGTTTGCATCATTTCATAAGCGAGGGAGTGTTGCAAGATTGTATATGAAAAGAAAAGATGGTGGGAGAAGACTGATTAGTGTTCTTGATTGTGTGAAGGAAGAGGAGCTCGGCTTATTTCAATATGTCAAAGGGAGCGAGGAGTAGATGCTGTTTGCCGTTGGTGAGACAGTACAAGTGGAGGAGATAAAGAGTGAATACAAGAAGCAGATGAAGGAGGAAAAGAAGGAGAGCTTTATGGAAAAGGACTACATGGGAAATTTATGAGGGATGTTTCTGAGGTGGATGACCAGAGATCTTGGCAGTGGCTAAAGCAGGGTATTTGGAAAGCGAGCTGAAGAGCTTGTGTTTGCAGCCCAGGAGTAAGCTTTAAGGAAAAAGTTTTTCGTGCAGTAATTGAAAAAGGGAATGTAAATCCAAAATGCAGGGTGTGTGGTAAAGAGGTGTAATCGGTTGGGCATTTGGCAAGTGGTTTTACTGGTTTCGCTCAAAGGGAATATAGAAGGAGACGTGATCGGATGGGGTTGAGGGTGTATTGAGAACTGCATCGTATTTTAACTTGGCAAAAAAGTGTGCCCTTTCTTGTTTTTTTGGAATAATAGCTACAATATGAGAAAAATAGACGGATTTTTTTAGACAAAAAAGCACACAGAGTGCTGTCGTTTTTAGCAAATTTTGTTGCACCTTTTCAGTGCCATTAAGAAAGTAAGTAAGTAAAAACTTTATTTAACTATGCTAATCCCTACAACAGAAGCTGGTTTACAGGATGGGCGTCGATTGAAAATTCAATATTTACAACGATTAGAAATTTTAAATGATATTTACATGCTGTCATGCATACAAGTCCTTATGCAGTGATCACCGATCCAAAATCCTCATTTATATATCAACATATAGAATACAAGCCTTAGCTGATTCTTAATCCCATTCAATGCATACACATAGACTTTGAAATGGGCTATTTTGGTCAATGATTGATAAAATATAGAATAAAAAGTCACACAGCCGTTTATAATAATATGCTGTAATAGCTATACAGTTAGAAAGGCATATTCTTGATAGCATCCAGCTTCTGTTGTAGTCCATCAACATCCACCTTGCTCATTGGCAAAGTCTGCAGTACTGGAAATTTTTTCGACTCTTTTGCAGCAAAGCCTTGAAACTGCCTGAGAGCATCAACAAGGTCCTGCCCATTGGTAATTACCCCAGCAACCTGACCAGCATCTGGTGCTGAAAATGTGGTCTTCCCTTCTGGTGTCTTTTTCATTAACTGTTTGACATTTTCCATCTCCTTATCTGCTGCCTATATGTATAATGTACATGAAGGGCACATAATCGTAAACATAATGTATTTTTTTCACTGGGTGACAGATTCAGATGGGGGAAAACCGGTTTAAGGTCTTGAAATGGCTGGAAGCCGAAAGCGTGGCTGTGGACAAGTTTTCCGCCATCTGGACCGAGTAAAGCCGGTAAATAAAATGTTTACTTTTTGATGAAAAACATTCAAGACATTTTACGAAGATTTAGGTATACAGCAAGCATATATATCTACTAGTTTGGGGCAAGATTTGAAAAATGTTGGTGAAAAAAAGTTATTTGGACTGGTGACTTCACACACAATTACAATTGATTCAAAATTTCAGAAACACATTTCCCAAATATGACTTGCTTTCTACCATAATGACAAATGTAGTTTTGAAATTTTGATATAATTATAACTGCGTGTGCAAATCACGCGTACTAATAAATTTATTTCAACAAGATTTTTCAAATCCCGCCAAACTAGTAAATATTTGCTTGTTTTACTTGAAACTTCGTAAAAGGTCTTGAATATTTCTCATCAAAAAAATAAACACGTTATCTACCGTAACGGCTTTGCTGCGCTCAGATGGGGAAAACCTGTCTTCGGTCATGAAATGTAGTAGGAGCTATTGGAAATCATCAAAATTACAATGATTGTTTAACTTTTTTTATAAAAACCGTTAGCGGTCCAGTTGAGCGGTTCGTATTCTGGTTCGTATCGTGAAGAACTGGACGGCAAACAAAGCAATTTGTTTGGCTTGGAGGTATGGGTACTGAACCGCAAAAATCTATAATATAAATAAATCTTCATCGTCTTATTGTATCAATTACTTATGACAGTTTCATTTTCATCTCGTTGTCAAGAAAGAGTGTGGACTGTAATTGATATATAGAGTTATGATAATCATGCAGACTTCAAGAGTTGTATGCACTTACATTCTCCAGCGGTGTCGTGTATTTAACAAATATGGAAATGACTGGAACTTGAATTCCTTCCAGCGTAATCATTTTATCCTTGTTTTGTTTAAGCCAGCCAGCGATCTTGTGTGATAGATCACTTGCACTCGTAATGAACTGGGAAATGTTCTTCACCTTTGCATATTTCTGTTTGGCCTCTGAATTATTCGGATCTTTTTCGACCATTTTCTTCATCATCACTGTCACGCCATAGAAAAGCGCCCCTTCGAAAGCGATTTTCCCAACATACTTGCAAAATGAAAGTGCCAAGTTCCCCAGTGTCTTTAAGTTGGCCACAACGTTGCTAAGTGCACCAATGTCCTCCCTTGCCGCTGCTGCCTCTGCTTCTACCTCCTCCAGTTCTTCACCCTCTAGCCCTTCAGTCTCAGCTGCTTCGTCCGCAATACCTTCTTCAACTTCACCGAGAAGCTCTTCGATTGCTTCAAACTCAGCCATTGTTTACGATTTGCGCACTGATCGGTATCAAGCTTAAAATTGCTTTACCTAGTAACACTGCTTCTACAAACTACTGCAATATTTTCCGGCTTTTGAGTCAAAATCATATACCACAAGACACAGATATTACTGAGATGAAACTCGAAGCACGCACTTTTTATGCCCATGCACAGCTCATGCATGACCTCCCAGCCAGTGTTATGTAAAATTTGTATTGGAAATTAATTAGTTGTAAGTCTCAATAATTTTGTTTCTAACTAAATCGTGTTTATAAAAAACGGAATTTTCGACAAATTTCAGGTTTCCAATTATTTACTCCCTATATGATTGTTAGGAATTTTCTATATTTTTCCATGTTTTCAGGAACTGTGATATAACATGCATAAAATACTGCTATAGATCAACATCTCTCCCTTTTCTGAGCTTACCGCCTTCAGGCAAAAAGCAGCGAAAAACTTCCTTTTTTCGAGCTTCTCGCGTGAGCCGAAAATAAGACAAAAGGTACTTTTTTATCAATTATATAAATTGGCACCTTTTGTTATTCCAGAAAAGCAGACATAAAGGTGCCTTTTTATGAATTAGGGCTTCCTGATACCTATCAGGAAGTCCTAATTGATA
>JAOBYK010441122.1:0-14499 GCA_025434845.1 Phenganax subtilis | reverse complement strand
TCCTTCTCGCCAAACACTATCGTATGCTTTTCGGAAGTCAATGAAACATGCGAACAACGGTTTTCGGTTTGATTTATACGATTGAATTAAGGTATTCAGAACCAGAGTGTGATCAGAAGTTCGAAATCCTTGCTTAAATCCGATTTGATATTTGTTCAAAATCTCTTTTTCCTTTAGAAATATATTTAACCGTCTATTTAAGATTAGCGTGAATAGTTTTCCCAGACAACTAGCAATACATATACCTCTGTAGTTCCCAGGTTCAACTTTATTTGCAAACGCAAACGCAAACGCAAACATTTATCTACCGCATAGCAAGTCTCATGAGACCATTCAACCTGACTGCATTTTCCGTCACGAGTACACCCGAGAATTTTTGTGCCCCAACATGCCAGCATACCTGAGCACACTTGGCTAATTTCATGCATTTTGCCCCCTCTTTTATGTCTTTACACATTGCGCGCCGACTTTCTAATGAAAATATAATGTGATAAGAATGACACTGATGTTCATAGATGTACTGAATTTCTACTGAAACCCAAATATTATAAAAACAAAATTTGTCACTAGTTCCACGTAAAGTAGTACCACGTAGCAGAATAATTTAAGACACCAATTTCTAAACATTCCACATTAGTTTGTGGTTGTTTGTAAGCGAATCGTTATTATCTTTTAAAATTCACGTATGAGCACGCGCGTATAAAAAACTCGAAACACAAATACGAACACCGCCAGCCCGTCTGCAGTTTGCATTATAAATCTTTCAAAAGCTAAATTACAACCACTGTAATCAGTACCCATTATTTCAGTGTAAAGAAAAAACTTGCACACTTCGAAACATACGAAACGTTTTGCACACTTGCGCACTTCAAGATTTGCTTTGCACAACCCGAGATCTCGGCGAAAACTGACGGGAAATGCAGTCCGGCCTTACGTTCACACCGTGGCAGGCAAAATTTAACCGGTGGATAGCGCAAAACGGGCTTCGTATAAATTTTATACGGTGAGTAGCGAGTTAAACGGCAGCTAGCGACTTAAATGCCTTCGATACAACCGGCCCCTGCAAGCTAAAATTATGAAATGGAATGTCTGAAAGAAGTTAAGTAAGCGCTTAGTAATTCTTTATTTTCCAGAAGCTATGCTCTACAGACATGTATTTGAATGATTTGATGTGATGCGGGTAAGCGTAAATGCGTCATTAGTTGCAAGTTGAAGACCTATTGAAACATATCACTGAATTTTGGTTTTGAAGAGTATTTACACGAAATCACCAACGTCAAACATCGTCAGGCAGTAACAAAATTGAGAATATCTGCCCACAAATTACTAATTGAATCTGGCCGTTACAATAAAATGACTCATGAAGACCGCGAATGTATTCTATGTAATAACGATATAACTTTGTATAACTTTATATAACTTTAAAAACAAATACCTTAGATATAACTTTACAAACGACTTATACGATGCAAATGAAGCTTTTCACTTGTTTAACGCTCAGGAAATATTTCGATATGTACTTAATATTTTGATAGTAACATCAAAATATCTCCATGACATACTCCTGTAATGATGTTTTCATGATTAAATCTTATTACGATTATATTTCCTAAATTCCTAGAACTACTTCAAAGTATATTTCAAAAATGTCGCCAAGTGTTGCCGATGTAATTCCGTCGTTGTACCCTTTGTAAAATTTTAATTTGAGCGTTATAACATAAAACTACGACTGAAATCGATAGATTAAAGTCTCGAATATTTATAGCATTAGTCAAAAGAAAGTTTCAGTCTTTTTGTTCTATTTTATGAACGTTGAAAAATTTACTATCCAATGGATAGGCGCTATATCCAACTTTCGAACAACTGGCCCCTGCAATATGCATCGAATTAACGAAGGGATAGGCAGAGTCGTATAATTCAAAACGCAATACGTTCAACTTTTGGTTGACAATAACACTAGAGTCTGATTCATACTGATATGTATTTAGATTTGGCATAAATCGTTGAACAAAATAAAAATATTCAAAGTATAACTACCTTTAGCAACTTGTTACGCAGTGAATTCTCACAGAAAGTATAGCGGTGCCACTATGAGTGTTTTCGCCAAGAATAATCCAAATCTCTGTCCAAATATTAATTCGAATACCTATTTATATGTTTTGTGAGCTTTACGAGCCTTTTCGATATCCGCTTTCTTCCGGAATTGTTGCTGACATGACATGACTTTGTTTGCATGTCAAATTACAAAGTAAACAACATCGTGTGTGCAAGACTTCCTAAATTTATGGTCTGCCGTCTGCTTTACAAACGGCTATCTATAAAACAAGGAACGAGGAATCGGGAAACGAGAAAACCCGGAACGGGAAAAGCCGGAATAATTTGTAAAACCCGGAACGAGAAAAGCCGGAATCTGTAAAACCCGGAGCGAGAAAAGATATATCTTACGGCATTTAACTCACAAACATTGCAGTCCATCATGAGATATGGGAGTTTATAAATATAGAATCGAGATCGATAAATTTACAACATATGAATATAAGAGAAAAGGATAAAGTTAATGAGTAATGGTTTCACTCTCATCCTGCAGATAATGATACAAAAGCCAACACAGCATGTCATGTAGCGCCATGCTATAAAATTTTTTTAAAAATGATCTACTAATCTCTTTAACTAGTAAATCTAAGCAAGTATAGCAATCTCATTTCAAGTATACACATCAGGTTTCCCAGGGACATTGTGCAGCAATACATCGTTTATTGTAATTTTGACTGCATAAAAAACAAAACTAAATCAAGGAAAAAAAAACCCGACTCATGCAAAATCTTTCCAGGTTTAGTTTTTATACGAGTTGAAGCGTCTCACATATCGATATTCAACCCAACAAAATGTTCTTGCTTGAGTAATGCGTGAAATCCTGGACTTATTACAAGGAGTTCCGTTTACTAAGATGAATCGCGCTGCACGTGGCTTTGCGTCTAAATCGAAGCGCGAGCGACAAATGCTTTTACTCAAGTTGTAGGAGGGTAACCGTAGTAAAAAGCATCTGACAATCAAATATCTAATAGGTTTTAAAAATAGAACAAGTTAACGGGCCTTTGAAAAAAGAAACGAAATCTGAAGGGTCAATGTGACTAGGGAAAGAAAGTAATGACTTGAGTATCTGCCCCCCGCTGTCAAAGTGACATGTGGGCCATCGCTGACACAAACGCTTCCACGACAATTGCAACAAAAAGTAGAACTATAATTTGCATGCATTGGAGGGACTGGAAACATCAATGTTTTTGGGAGCCTTTCTCGTTCCGGGTTTTACAGATTCCGGCTTTTCACGTTCCGGGTTTTCTCGTTTCCCGTTCCATTTCCCGATTCCCCGTTACTTGTTTTACATAATGGCATAAAATGGAAGGACGGTCCAACGACAGTGCAAAGTTTCAAAAGGCAAAGGCTGCTGGAAGCTTTGGACGGGGTTGCTTCATAGCTGGCCAGTAACTTATTGCCGTGGGAATGAAACGGCTAGCCAATCGTAATTGAGTCTCAATCAGAAAGTTCTTAAGACACGCCTAATAATTGAGAAATTACGCGTTCTTCACGTGTGACATCCGTAGAAGTAATAGATATAGAATGCGTGCTCTCTATCTCATTTCAGTCAAAACGTTGTCTCAACCAAATGGCTGATTAAAATATTCGGTCGAGACTCTTGCGATGAAGAATTTTGCTCGGTTTCGGGACTTTTGCATGAGCAGCAAGGCTTTTGAGTTTTGATTGAACATAATTATTAGGTTTGTATTTCGTAAGTTGTAAATCAGTTGACGAAAGTTACGTTTATTTCCAAATTTAAAATGGCGTATCCAAAAGAAAAAGGGCATGCATGCAGCACGAATTCCATGTCTATTATTTCTATGGTGGCATGTTTATAAAATCTTTGCAATTGGCATCTTACACAAATGCAAGTAATACGGGATGTAGATGTAGTACAACCCAAAATTTTCTTTTCTCAGCTGTGTTTCTGATTTATTAACTTACAGATTGTTACAATTATATTTATTGGGATATTACTGAGATGATGACATTATGTTTGCTTTAAGTACATGTAACTGATATGCCATAAATTCATTTTTTTATGAGATTACTGACCTTGCTGAAAAGAATTTTGCACTGTAGCATAGTAACGCTATGTCTATGGCCTATGTTATAACTACATATGGTAAAGCAAAACTACAACAGTTTATAAAATCCTCATGCAGCGCATTCACATTTCACGCGTTTTGTAGCAACGCCTAGCTGTCTGAGATTTAAACACTGATATAGTTCTACTAATATTTGGATAGTGATATTATTATCGCATAGCATTGACTGTGCAAAGGCATACGAAACTGTTGGATTGGGAGGGACGATACTTACGCGGTGCCACCATGGTTGGCGCCGTGTGAGAAAATTTTGAGAATTTCAATGCTAGAGATCGCCGGAAATAACTGTTTTCAAGCACTTTTGCATTACACAAACCACATTTTGGTCTTCTTCTGGGCACCAGTGCACTAAAAAAATCTGGCTTGCACACCAGCACACCAATGCTTTTTTTGTGCACATCGGAGATCTCGTCGAAAAACGACATGCTTTCCAGTCTGGGCTGCGTAGTTACTGCTAATAAACGCGAAAATGCAAAAGTGAAACGACTTCTAGTCTAGAATAGTGTGCTGTCGAGCGATAAGGAGGCAGGAATAAAGCATATGAGGACTTGATAATAATAGTACTAGACAATAGAACCAGTTATTATCAGTTTTGCTTGCAAAGTTACTTATTGTAGCACAATTTCACGAACATGACATGTTTAAAAAATCTGGGGCCGGTTGTATAAAAACGTGGTTAAATTTAACTATAGTTAGATAGCAATGTCAACCAATCAGAATCGCCTATTTAAGACTTAACTACATTTTAACTACAAAATTGTAGTTATAATGTAGTTAAAAGTTTTATACAACTGGTCCCTGGTTTTCGACAAAAATGGCAAACAAAGAGAAGAAATAATCGGAAATAGTAGAATAATCTAGGTAAAGGTTGGCGCCAAAGTCATAACAAAGATATTCATGATTTGTTTGTTTGAAAGATAGGAGAATGAATTGACTGAAAAATTGGCAGTTGGAAGAGTAAAAGAGTTTTAAAAATGTAAGTGCGGTAGTAGGTCAAAAACTTATCGAATATTTTGGGGAAGAATTCAAAAATGGTACAGTACAGAAGGATGATGACAGTAAACTTCAGTTTTGTTTGCTATCAGTGTTTTGCAAGTTTCCGGTGGTTATGTTCAACATCAGTTTTGTCACTAATTGATTGAGAATCATGTTACTCGCGCATGCTCATTTCACACAAATATGTTTGTTGAGGCACATTGGATCATGTTGCATTCATACTTCTAACTTAAAATGTATTTAGATAATGTTTTGAAAAATTCCTGAGTGATTTAGAGTCAACTTTAATTTAATTGATGGTGTCTGTAACTTTATGCAACTTTCGAGTTGAATCTAAGATATTCTTTTCAAATTGTACTGCGCAGTAGAATAATGCTATTACGTCATTGTCTAAAAAGGCCTGGTTGACCAGTCTCTTTAGTTACTTGATATTAGTTGATTTGGGAATAGTGCTTGAGAGTGCCAGTCAGAGACGCGTGATGGAAAGGAACAGTGAAGTCTGATCAAACCGATCAGCGCCAACACAGTTGCTTTAAACAGTATACACCTAGAAAACGAGAGCAGGAATGAATTCGGAATTCCCTTAAAACGTGACCATCGCAGGAGAAAAGTCATTGTTTCGTTGTAAACATTGTGGTTGCCCGGCATTTGAGCACATGAGTTTCGTAACTTTTTATTTTTTACCAGTGTTTGTACAGTGTAATCTATTGCGAAGTTTTTGTACGTGTCACGTCCATATGAAAGTCATATTGACTACTTTACTCTTGGCCTCTAAAGCGACTAGGGTGCACTCCATGTTAAATCTAGGCCAGATATGTGGCATGTCGTTTGGACTATCACCCCAAAGTGCCAAAGTTACGAATTACAATAACCTGTTTGGAGTTCAATCGTATAACTCCTGGTTTCGCCGTCGTGGACAGGCTTTTTTCGACTTGCCGGGATTAAATTCGTTTTATACCGATTTTGTACGATGACGCAGTCGGATACAAAGTATTAGAGAAAGGAATTGAGTGACCTTGTAAATAGCCCGTAGATCAAGTAAAAAACCTTCAAACGAACGTATTGTACAAAATGTACACCCTTAAATACTTTCTAAGCGTTCGTGTTTTAAGATTCCCGGTACACATGGTGGTGGCGAATGTGGGAAGTCTTGAACGCTTGATTGATTGCAGGAAAAAGCCCACTTGCGCGTGGAATAAATAAACTAGGTTGTGGAATAAAAACATCGTTTGCATTGGAAAATGTACGCCGAACATACTTTTCAGTCCCACGCCAAAAAAAACAGTCCTTTTTGCGCCAAAACACCGCCAATTTTTAAAACCCACGCTGGCTATATCCGGCGTGGAGTGCATAAAACGCACCCTGGTAAAGCGAAGAAGTAAGTAAACACATGCCATGCGAATGCATTCATACTCCGACTAACCGTAAACGTTGAAGTGTAAAAAGTGCGTTTCATGTGTTGTATGTTGTATTCATTTTATCACCAATTGTTATTATAAGGGCTTAAATCTGACTGAAATGGATAGTATAAAAGCAAGATATGTACAGTACAAAATAAAGAAATTGCATGTGACACTCGCGTGTAACGTACTGTGGAAAGTGTGGAAATACAATAGATATGATTAACTGACAGTTTTGTACGTGAAATAATACAAAATAGTGTTCAGAACGTAAGCACGATAGATCGGCGTAAGTGAAGTAAAAAAATTCATCACTGAAAACAATTAAAAATTTTGTGAATAACTTGTCACCCCACGTTTATAGTCAAACCATTATTAGGCTCCCACGGCATTCTTCAGTACCAAAAACACAATTGTATAGTAAACAATTCTTAAAAATTTTTCAGATTTTTCCTTGCTGAACTGCAGTAGGTTCCAGCTTGGTTTTGTGCGGTGTGCATGTATGGCGATTTAATAATTCTCGTCAATATACCTGTACCCTATAACTATCTGCATGCAGTGAAGTTTATCAAAGACGCACCAAGTAGTTATCAGGTCTTACAGCTTACTGTGAAGCGTTAGGATATTGGGAGCATCAAACAATCAAAATATTAAAAGTAAAAAAATCTAAAAAACGAATATCAAAATATTTAAATATCAAAAAATGCAAAATCAAAAAATCAAAAAATACAAAAACACAAAAACACAAAATTGCGAATATACAAATATGTAAAAATGCGAAAAGTGTTTTGTGTTGTTGCGTCTGGGCTACCGTACAAAACACACCCATTAATGTTTTTCCTGAGTAACACAAGTTTTCCCATAGTCATGTGTACACTGCAAAGATAAAGCCCTTTCGGTTTCGACTGCCGAAAGGGATAATTTGTGAATTTCTTCCAAGTCAAGGTTATCGTTAGTGTGAAGGTCATAATAAAAAAAGCAAAAAGATATCGCTCTTTCAAAGGAAACTATCGAACTTTAACTTTTTAACTGTTTGTATACACACTAGGGTCTATTTCTCCACAATCAAATATATGCACGTGAACGCCTTTTCTGGCTCTTTTGCACCAAAACGTCCGATATGTTATACCCACTGGGGCACCCAGACCATCGGGCTTTCAAGGGAGCACCCTTATCTGAGTTGCCCGTCATTTAGAAGTCAATAAAATTGACTTCAAAACGACTAGCAAAAGGTTCATATTGTTAGAGCAATACATGAGAGCATCATGGAGGTACCTAATCCAGGTAGACTAGACATAAAATTTTAAAAAACTTTCCTAAATCCCGAGTCATGTACATAAACCGTGAGTAACATCGTTAATCTACAGTAGTACTTTTTGCCACTTACAGTAAAAGGTACGTGCTACAAATGTGCTGTGGGCATTGAATAACTCATATCATGTCTTTTTAGATTCAACAGAGAATATTCTTCCTTCACCACCATTTGCTGATGGCAATATCATTGGAAGAGTTTGGTGTTTGACTCTAGAGTACTTCTTTATTTATCAGGGAAGAGAAATTCTTTGGATTTGAAATGTTAATAAACTTCAAATGAACATGGAACGTATAGTATTGAACATATATTTGTCATTTCATTTGTTTTTATGTATATTCAACATGTATTACAAGTGATTAGCAAGGAATTTTTCAGATTTTGATTCTGTTATTGCAAGTCGCCAATCAGTAGTGGAAAATGTTAATCCTGATCTCACTCCCTGGGAGAAAAGACTACAGAACACCTGGAACATAATTGGGAAAGTATAACAGAACCAATATTACAAGTAAAATGTGTTAATTCCTTTGTCCCTCCATCGCATCAAACATTATGTGGCCAATGTAATACTAACAAAGCAGTTTTAAGATGCAGATGGTGCGGTTTTCTCCAATATATGTGTACAATGTCTGCTGATGAGACTCACAAATCACATCCTCTGCATGATCAACAAAAATATGGTTCAATGGGTATTTTCCTACACAGTCAGTGTGATGTAATGACCCAGTCTGCAAATCAGTTAGTAAATGAGGGAATGAAATAAATTTAATTACAGCTTAGCCATTGACGTTGTAGTGACCCTCCCTAGATTAAGTGATAGGAGTACTTTACCTGACAATATTTTACCACCCAAGTTTTCAATTGTTTCTTGAACTTCTCTCAAAGGACCTATTTATATTTAAATGCAGTTTATTACAAATTGGTGAACATTGATATTTCTTCAGAACGTGCTTGCATGTCCTCTTGTTTACTGGTTGTCATGCCTTTTTTGCAAATCTTCGACTATCAAGAGAACGAACAAAAATGCTGTACATAGTAGTAATCACATGTCAAGGTTTGTAGTTTGTAGATTAGATGTTAAAGATTGTACCATCACCTCTTATTTTGCATTGTTGCGTGGTAGTGTAACTATGTTAGTTGATATGAAGTCTACCAGTGAGCACATGAAACTGCTACTGTAATATTACTGTTATAATGAAATAAATTACGATGATTGCATATTTACACCATCTGCTCTTTCATTATTTATTGCAGGGCGTTATGACTATCACTGGTGTTCAGTTTGTTGCAAATCATGTTCATGGCGTTAGTCACCTATTTCTTTGGACTGTATTGTTAGATCTGGCTTTTGGCCTGGCAAGCCTGGGAATTGTCAACTACCTGTTTGATCAAAATGTCTTCATTCTGTTAGATGCGTTTCAAAAGAGAATACCTGGTTCATCTCAAACTGCTTTCTTGCAGAGTTTGGAAGAAATATCATATTTAAAAGGCAGGGAAAGCATATATGTAAGCATAAAAGTAGTAGGGTCTTTAGCTCATTTCTTTTCGGCTTTATGTTTTGCTGATGTCAGCAAAATCTGTCAATCATTACGCTAATTCTAGGAAAAACGTTCCAATTCCTGGAAAAACATGTCTAAACTTGGAATGAATACTAATTGGAAGATACACCAGGTATATTTATTATTGCAAAGCTTTCGGTCCGTTAACCCAGACCTTCATCAGTGCAACTAACTTGAAAGATTTGTTAGTCCTTTTTATTATCTCAATTGTCATGATATGTTTGCTCGCGTGCGAGACAAGGATGTAATTAGAGAACATTGAAGAGCGCACGCCACGTACTATTTACTGGCTTTCCCTCATGATCTATAGTTTTATGTTTGAATATTTCAACAGACTCTCTCATTTTACGAGAAAATTTATATTTATCATTCGCTAACATGGTTGCTTCATTCCATTTTATGCGTTGATCGTAAGTCCATGGGTCCAGCTTCACATAAAATTGGTAGGATTTTAAAAGAAGTTGGAATACAAGTTTACCATTCAAGTAACAACATATTGTCCTGCTCTGTTTACACTCACAAGGATAGTGTAGATTAATCTCAGAAACCTGGTGTGTACGTAAACCAAACCACATTTGCATAGAATACGATTGGAGAGATCAGTAGGAATCTCTCAACACAAGACGAATTGCGAGAAAGCTAAAGTCGATAAGTCCGCCGTAGCTCAACAAGCATGGACTTACGATCATCGCAAGCATTTAGTACTAATTCTTTTTCATTCTCCTTAATTTCAGATATACTTTTTTTATTTATTCAGTTATCTTTTCTAAGAACAAATCATACCACTTAGACTGCTTTGAATCGACAGATTCCATTATGGAATAATGCTTGCATTTAAGGGGAATTCCCTTTGAACAATTAATGTTTTTTCAGGAATTTGAAAGTTTTTCCTAGAATTAGCGTAAATGATAGGCAGATTTTGCTGACATCAGCGCAAAACATAAAGCCGAAGGAGGAATTCCCTTTGAATGATTTAGTAGACATGTTTTTCCAGGAATTTGAATTTTTTCCTAGAATTAGCGTAAATAATGGGCAGATTTTGCTGACATCAGCAAAACGTAAAGGCGAAAAGAAATGAGCCACAAACCGTCAACTACATACTACTCATAACGTTAAGCTCATTTTGGAAAACCTAGATAGCAGTTACGAGCAGAATGTAAGGGATTGATGCCATAAAGAAAAACATCTATATGCGCATGCAATGTTGCCTTTTTCAACATTAGTAACCATGCACTCTCACGTAGCAGTACCAAATCTTCATGCGGTGTATTTTACGATAATTCTTAACAACGTATTCGTGACATGATAATCTTTCGCTGTGCCTGTATGGAGATTCGGGTTTAAGGGTTTTTTCCAATATGTGGGATGGATTTATTTCGTATTCTGTAGGTAGATGTCATCAGCCCGGTGGCATTCAGGAAAGCTTTTTCTGAGTTGTTCCACTGTATTGCAAACTTGAAGTATATCTCTTATCCGGCCAAGACTGGAAAAATGTCCTCCATGTAGCGTTAGGCTGCATTCCTGTCATGTGGATGGTAACCAAAAGGTGTCACTATCATATCAAGAAAGTACCAAGGTTGGTTTTTCCATTTCTTTCTCAGGTCAGAGGGTTATCCTCTCGCTCGACAAGCACAATTCAACCGAAAATTAAGATCAAACTTCATAGACGTTGTGTATGTTCACTATCAGCTATCTCGTTGACTATAATTTAACAAATCATCATGAAATTTTTTTTGTTCTTGTTGCTGTGTAGTCACAACACGATTCTACTTTTTGTCTTAGGGGTCCTTCGCAATCTTACTACAGCGATCACCTGATTACTAAAAATTCAGATGTCGACTCGGATATAAAAAGTTTGGATGCAAACCAGAGAGGATTCTCTCAGGTATGTACTGTACGATTAAAATTTGTCTTGTATACTGTACAAACTAAAACACTAAAATTTGCCTTCGTGTTTTTTTAGAAAGAAGATAGCTCGTGTTGTGATACCCACTGGAAAGCAGCAAAAGCTGTACGTGTCAAAGCCAAAAAGAAACCAAGACGAGACTGGTTTGGAGATTGCTGGGGGGCAGGCGTTGGATTGTACAAGCTGCTTTAAATATGTTTAGAGGAGAAATATATGGTTATGCAAACTACCTGCATAGGCGTTTTCTTCACCCAAACAAAGCTAGATTCATGTGGGAGGATGTTATATGCAAGTAGTGGCCTTGCGGTCCGCGAATTTCTTCAGCAGGTGGCGTCGATGCTTTGTCAAATATAACACCGGCGTTGTCAATTATGCATGGGCACAGTTGGTCATGTCAAGTGTGTATAAACTTATTGTTTTGTAAGACTCGTGCAATTTTATTTAAGTGTCAGTTAATTAAGTCGGAAGAAAGTAGGAACTTCGATAACCAATAATTATTAAATAGTTTGGATTAGAAAATAATTTTTCGATCAGTAATCTGTCTCTTTCTATGCAGGTTATTTGGAGCAGCAGAATGGCAAAATGGTGCTGCGGCTACGGCTGATGAAGAGGTTGATCAGATTAATTCTTACCTGTCGAGGCTTGGTTCAACTACGAAAAATATGAGTGCATCAGGTGATGTACGGTATACTAGTGTAACTGATGTATCATAAGTACAGATTACCGATAGCAACAACAACAGTATATTAATTCATGACAAATATACCCCTAATTATTTTTAGCTTTTCAAAGTTTAATAAAATCTGACAGCAATATTTAACTGCCAAGATATTTATGGATTTATCCTTCATTGCCATGATATTAAGAAACATACAAGTCATTATTATGCATTACAAAACCAAAAGGGTGTACACAATACTCGTGTACAATGGACTATATTAAATTATACCATAACTAAAGAGTTACGAACGCATGCAAATCATAAGCTCCCTAGTTCTGCCTTTTCCTTAATGTGAAAAAGTAGTGTGTGAAAGGAAATTCTCCAAACTTTACTTTTGCACTTCGATTCCCCAATGAAGAGATCAACACAATCTGTCCTTACAGTATTTCCATCCAGAAACAAATTTGCAAGTTCGGAAGAATAAAATAGATTAACCGCAACCTTCCCCTCCTTTTTTTTTGTACTCCTACTGTAGTTAGATTACAAAATAATGATGTTTTACTCAACTCAATGACTGTATTACTGATATTACCGGCAACATTTTTCAGGACGTGAGGAAGGCATTACGAAACATCTTCGCGAAGTTGGAATAAGAGGAAGATAATAAATCAACCAATATCGTCAGTTTTCTACCTGAGAAAGGTAATATAAATGATCTGTTTTCTCTTTGTCAGCAGTTTATTATATTTGATATCTTCTAATGATTATTATTATGACTATATTTAATATTACTTCTGCCAAGATATGTAGCCCTACAATTTTATTCTTTCGAATAAATTGTTCCCGTTGTTTTCTGTTAACTCGTTGGCAATTGTTAAGCATGATTTTTCAGCCGGAGAAAAAACTTGCAGATGCGAAAAAAGATTTACAGACGATGGAATCTCAGCTAAATGTGCCCGAGTCTGAACGAGATGCTTCGACAATTAGTTTTATGGAAAGAAGACGTGCAGCAATTCTTAATTGAAATGTCATGTGTTCTTAGTTTTCAGAGCAACAGGCCGGATTGCATACTACTACAAGTGGTGTAGATGAAGCGTTTTTATTACATCACAAAATTGAAAATGCCGAACGTTTGAAATATTTTGTTGATTCAAACGATGACAAAACCCAAACATTTGTCGGCCATGGATCATTCCTTCGTAAAGCACAAAGCGAAACGAATGAAATAGAAAAGAACAAAGCGAGACTGCAAGTGTTGAAACGTGATATGATGCGTGATAGTAGAACTGAACAGCGGATTTTGTTAGATCGAAAAGAGCAGCTCGCAAGGTGCAAAATTACAAAAGTGCAGAAAAAGCTAGAAATGCTGTATTTTTATGTGACTAAACGCACAAAAGAAATTTCGTTTCTTGCTGATAAAGTTTTATTAATTGAAGTTATTGTTTGGATCTACAGCATGCATAAAACGACCTAGAAAAACAATTTTCGTTTGCTTAATGGTTTTAAAAACGTATTTAGATTTTAGTAAAAGAAGATCGGCTATATGAGATCGAAGTGCTTTAAAGAGAAAGCTGAAATAGCATCCACTGTCGAGGATTTGAACCCTGTTGTTAGTCTCTACAGTTTACCTTTGACCATTGTTGAAGACGTTGCTTTGGGGTCATGTACTTGGTCTTTTAATAATATTGAAACGACTGCAACTTCTTTGTGATGTAGTGTTTATAACTTTGTTGTTTGAAAAGGTCATTTGTTTTTTCTGTGTATGTGCTGAACACATGGAGTAAATGACAGCATGTGTTGTCGAGCGCTATCTAATGTTATACTCCTTTATGTTATCCGGCCGCCTGAATGATAAAAAAAAACATTTAAGTAACCATAAAATAGAACATTACTGTTGAGTTTTATATATTTCAGTATTCTGTATTTTTCTTCATGTTTAGGTATTCCTCTTCGTGTTAAAGCGCAGCTCGTTGAGAAGCTTATGACTGTCAAGAGGCTGAAGGAAGAAGAGACACTTCTGAAGGTGGAGATGAAAACTTCTTAGTCTTTTATCTGGAAAGAGTTCTTCCAAGCCTTCGACAAGGCATTGACAAGATCAAAGAAAGAATAGGTAATCATAGCACACGCATCGTATGTATTTGTGTTAATCCTTGCGCAGAATACGCATTGCACGATCTAGCAAGTTTTCGCAGACTCATGCAATCCGACAAAAGGATATGAAAATTAAGATTACGGTAATTCTGTAGTTTTAAATTGGATTTGGTAAGGAATCCTCTGTTGTTAAATGTGGATTATTAGTAACCATTCTTTTTAGATTATATGCATACTGTCGATGATTTGGATGACTAGTAATATGGTGAAAATTTGTATTTGTATTTGTATTTGTATTTATTTAATAAAATTGCCTTGCAGCCATAAGGCTGAATTACGTAATTGTTACAATTAAACTACTAGTTACTTAACGTTACACTACTTAAAAAT
>JAOBYK010441011.1:0-14499 GCA_025434845.1 Phenganax subtilis | reverse complement strand
AAGTCTTTTTTTGGCTTGACTTTTCAAATTTTCCTTGTTGGCCGTACACACGAGCAAGTTTTCTTGTTCAAAAGCTAACGTGACTAGCTTTTGAACAAGGATCCTTGTCAAGGAAAAATTGTCGATTTCTTGTAATACACACGAACAAATAAAACTTGTCAAGGAAAACTTGTCAAGGAAAAATTGCCCGTCTGTACGGGGCCGCACGAAGTCATATCATTAACATTAACGCTTGCTTTCTAATCCAGGTGCTCTAGATGGTATTCCCGAAGAGGCCGACGCTCAATTTAGTAAGTTCTCATACATAAACACTGAAGGATTACAAACTTCATAATCACCACAATCTCAAAGGTAAACAATTTGCAATCGCGAGTGACTGTCTTAAATTTTATCATGTCATGTTTGCAATGGCATACAAGGTAATGGGATCAGTAATTCTCATAGTAGAATGTTTCGGATTTCTGAGTGAATAGCTGAGTGATATTATCCAGCTACTGTAAGTTGTAAAATTTTCGTGGCATCAGTACTTGAATTCTTGAGCATAGTAGATCTTGTCATTCATGACTACGAGCGCATCATTTTACTCCAAATTTTATTTTCGCTAAATGTGCTATGAAGCCGTTATAGAGCACTTTATTAATTTCATATTTAAATGAAATAATCTTGAAAATACAAAGTGTTGTGAACGGAAATGTTCGCGTTTTCTTCAGCTGCTCGATTCGACATTGTTTGCATGAACTTGAAAATTTTGTAGAGTGCATAAAATTAACTGATTAACAGACATACTGTACAAAACTATAAAATGTTAAATATACCCATGTGATGCGTATCCACTAATAAATGGCGGGGTATTTAAATTTGTATATTCTATAAACACATACGTCCCAAAGTCGGCATATGCTACACAGAAGTTTCGAATCCTAAAGAATTAGAATGCTGTTCATGGTGGCATTCCCAGCATTTTTCAGCGTGTGTTGGGCTACTTGCTTTTACCAACTTCTGTAAAAAGGCCAAGTCTACTGGTTGTGGAGGTGTTTGCTGTTGTGCTTTTGTGTCACGATAGGTGACGATTGCCCATCCGAGTTTAAAAGCGCAGAAAAAAAAGTGGAGAATACTAAAGATGAAATACAATATTGCACTCAAGAAATAGAATGTGGCTGTTGAATATGAGCAATCGAAATCCTTGTAAGAGAGTCTTTCGTGAATGGTGCACGTGAATAATGCCGCTTGCTTAGTCTTACAGATCTGCCAAATCAGGAGTCCAATGAATACTAAGAAAATAAAAAGTTGAAGGCCAGCTGTGCAGATATAAGAATTTCTTAAGGTGCAAATGTTAAAGCAACAACGGCTTTGGCAACATTTGCAGCAAATGTCAACATTGTACTCCTCCACCTTACTTTCGAATCTATTCCTTTGTACTTTCAGTAGTTTTTCTTTGGCTTTTAGCTTAGCGCATGCCTTTTCTTGAGGAGTCGGTGTTGACGGGCTATGTGTGTTCCAGCTGTCCATTGGACAAGCAGTGTATTTGCTAGACTCATGTAACAAATTGTGGTAATGTTTTAATACAGCTGACTTGAGCCGGAACCAAGCATTGCTACAAACCAAACATGCGCCAGCCATAATAATTAAGCCATTCGGGAAATATCTAATGATAATATGAATGTCCTCCCAGCATTTTGAATTGATGAAGTCAAACAGATTTCGATTTGTGAACTCTGGAACAGACTCGTTTCGTACGCTTTGAGATAGGTTTTGAGGTATGCAGATAGGTCCTGGGGCATAGAGGCCCACCACTCCAGTTACGACTGCGACTAGAACAAGTACAACTACCAATACATCAGTGACAACGTCGAACCAAGGTTTCAACAATTGTTCAACCTCAGAACGCTCCTGTAGTTTTTCAAGATCACCCAACAGAATCATCTTCTGTTAAATGGGAGTAGTATTCCTTAGTTAGTATGCCACAAAATCAGTGATATAACAGTTGTGTCACATTATTACCAACTAATAGAACTGGATTTCTAAATATCATCGCACCATCCCTGCTGGCCTTGTTACAACTCTTTGGCAAAAGCATATGCTGCTCATTTCGCGTTCCACGACAACGTGACATTACATTTATACACTAATTTGCTGGTCATGGCGAGGCTATTACTTGAAGAAAGTTACAAGACATTCGTTTCCCCAAAGATATCCTATCAGAAAACACTTAGAAAATCTGATCAGAAACTTACCTTGAATTGTAAATTTGAGCTGCGGGTTCTATCTACCTGACAACTTGGAACGATAATGAAGCATTGGTCATTAACAAGCTCTTTTTATTGTAAAGCAGTTTGTCAGGTGACTCCATAGCAAATGATAATAAGTTCTTTGAAAGTTCCAGTTCAAGAATTTGGAATGAAGTTCCGTCTTCATTTCAGCGATTTTCTCACGGAATCTATGTGAAGTGTTTCTTTGAAAATGTTTGCAACGTTTGTATCGCATTTACTGTTTGGTATGGTTCAAACATTTTCAGGTTTTAGTATAATATTGTACCCAACAACTGTGCTTGGTTGTTATGAAAACAACTAGATGTTAGAGGGTGGAGAACATGGTACTTTTATGATATATAGCGAGAAATTGAAGGCACGACGGCTGGAGTAATACTTTATTAATTGTCTTTGTCCGCCCTGGTTGTTGATATCTCTATTCAAGTGCAAAACCAATATCAATTGTAATAAACACTCAACATCTTGGATTGAAAGAGATTTATTGAAAAGTAATTTCCTGAATTTTGTTCGCAAATCATGAAGAAAAGTAGAAAGAAATCCTTCTTCCTTGATGGAGGATTTCGCTGATTTACATTACGTTTTTCTTCAATTCAAGTTGGGGTTTTTTTCAGTTCTAAAGTTCTGGAAAGTAGCCTATGTGGATCGTCATCCAAGCAGGTCTAGTGAACACTCGTTTTGTTTTCATCTGGGACCGGTTTTACGAAGGACGTTTAGCCATTTCTTCGTATCTTGTGAATATTTCAAATTCAATCTTATTTACATTAATATTAATGTGATTTCTATTTTGAGCTTATCCCATCGTTTAAGGTAAACGGGCTTCGTACAGCCACCCAGGTTCTTATAATTGTTAATGAATGGTTCCAACTATCGACTGACTTTTCATTTGAACAAGAACGAAACCATCATCGCAGTTCAAAAGAGCTTTTGCAGTATGGTAAACTTTGCTTGCGAAGTATTGTGAAATGCGAAAAATATAGCCTAGCCTTTTGAAGTTACTTTTGTATTACTTGCGAACAAAATAACCAGTTTTGAGCGGAAAGTACTTATAACTTCCGTACGCCCTACAAAAGTATTCATTTGGGTGGAAACGTCGCAACGGCATATTTTCCGCGTTTTGCCGAACCTAATGTAAATGAGCTCAGACAAAGACTTTCGGTCATTTGCATTACGTTCGGCGCATGAGAAGAGCGACGTTTGACCTAGGCCTTACAATTGCAACCAAACTTTGCAATTTTACATATTTTTGAGTAGTCTTTTTGAGCTGTGATGATGAATTTCGTTCTTGCCTAGATTAAAATTTAGTCGACAGACAGAATCTCCCATCGATATCTTTTATCCTTTACCAGGGAACTGGCAAAGGTCAGAGGACCGTATGAAAAGAACTAATGTTGATGACATTTCACAGAGTGACGTCATTAGGGTTGTCGGTCTCTTCTCCACTGTTCTCAGCCCTCCTCGTTGCCAGGGTTGCCAGTTTTGCTTTTCCGACGCTGAATTTCTTCTTCAAGTGCTTGGCTTGGAAGTATCACTTTTGGCTTTTTTTTTACTTTGTAGCTTATTTTGGCTTTTTTATTTTTCATAGTAGGAACTTTGATTTTGGAGTTCTATCTATTTACCTTGAAGATCACAATTAGTTACGCTACACCAGATTTTAAACCATCATAACGGTGAGACTCTGATCCAGAAAAATTTGTTAGTGACCAACCAGGCACATTGATAATGAGGATGAACTTCGTTATTGACCTTTAGAAACATATTTTTATACATTTTGCTTATCGCATGTTACAAATACAAATACATCGTTGCAAAAGACTCGGCCCAGTCGTAATCGCGGATTTTATGTTTGGCGCAGTTTCGCGAAAACAAAATGGTTGGTTGTCGTTTTGGGAGAAAGTTGCTCCTACTTCTTGTAATTTCATCGTTCTCTTTATGTCATTACGTTCCAGAACCTGACAGCATTATCAGAGGAATACAAAGTAACGGTAAGCATTTGTTAACACGGCGAAATGTTGACAAAACCTTCAAAATTTTCGTGTATAAAGAGGACCCTAGCATACAGATGCTGAGTTCAAGTTTGAAAACGCTTGTTATCGACAGACTTTTACCGGATTCTGTTGAATATTTTGGTAAAACTCTGAGTGTACGGCAACGTATATCACCTATAAGACTGCAGAGAGATTGTAAAAGGGAAATGCATAAAAGTATTAATGGGATTTTAAATAGATATTGTATTGGCTCTTGTAAAAATGTTACCATGTGTGGTATGGTTCAAGTACCCGAAGCGCATCTTGATATTTGCAGAATATGCGACCCTCTCCAACTTCATTGTACAAACAAAACCTCAAAAGCAAACGGGATAACGAATGCCGATTTTGTGTTGTACATTTCGGCATTCGCTACAGAACATTGCAATGCTAGTGCTGATATCATTGCCTACGCTGCTTCATGTCAACAAGAGCAGAGTCTAGACCGACCTGTGGCTGGTTTTGTAAACTTCTGCGTAAAGCAACTTGCAAGGAACTACCATTATAGTCATTTTTTGGCATTTGTAAAACACGAAATTTTTCACTCTCTTGGTTTCTCTTCTTCAATGTTTGGATACTACCGAGATGATGATGGTAGGCCGTTGACTACAAGATTGGCTAATGGCGAACCGTCGACAAGATGGAGTGATAAGGTATTTGCTCAAAGTCTTTTTACTTACTTTCTCTCTTGCTTTTTAGTAAGTTTCAGAGCTCAAGTAGTTTTCTTTAACTGAAATGGTCTTTTTGAATTAAGGTAGTTAAAGATATCATTCGAGAGCATTGGCAAGTAAGCAAGTCTGCAGGGTCATATGTGCGTCATAAAGTACAAATGATTGTCACTCCTCGCATTGTTAAAGAAGTTCGAGATCACTTCAGTTGTTCAAGTTTAGAAGGAGCAGAGATAGAAAACCAAGGAGGTTTGGGCCAACGGTATACACATTTGGAGAAGCGAGTGTTTGAAAATGAGGCTATGACGGCAGTGTTTACACACAACCCAGTGTTTTCTCGAATTACACTTGCTCTGATGGAAGACACAGGCTGGTATATAGCAAACTATGAGATGGCTGAGGACTTGGACTGGGGTCGAAATGCTGGTTGCTTGTTTGCAATGAACAGCTGCAAAGCTTGGATAGATTTTCAGGAGAGAAATAATGCCTCAATCTTACCCTATTGTGCCGAAGTACCATCAAAAGCACGTACTGGATGCACCCATAACTACCAAGGTGTTGGTAAATGTAATATGGTGAAATACAAGTTACCTTTACCTACAGAGAACCAGTATTTTAACTCATTACCAGGGATTGGTACTAGTATTTCCCAATATTATGGTGGAGCAATAGCAGTTGCTGACTTCTGTCCCTACATCCAAGAAGTGGATTGGACTGAAAATGGTGTGTTTGTCCGTGGTTCTAATTGTAAGCACACAAGTAATAACCCGAAGAAGAACTATGCTCTTGAAATGTATAGTAACAACTCAGCTTGCTTTTTACAAGGCCAGGCTTGGATGCAAAAGTCTTGTTTACGTTCTGTAACTGCTGTTATTTGGGGCAGTGGTTGCTACTTATATCAATGCACCATTGCAGGGTTGGCGTTATCAATTTCTGGACAATCTTATCCATGTTGGCCAACAGCAGAAATAGTTCATATTGAAGTGCTACATAAAGGGTTTCTTCACAAAGGTTCTGTAGTGTGTCCACCTTGCCAGGCTCTTTGTGGTAATTCGTGTCCTTTTGTGGACTCAACTCATTTTTATAATTCAACTTCATCTCAGAAAAGAAGCAAAGATATTTTAGTTTGTTCCTCAAAGAATATATTTCCTCATTTGGTCCATGTGGCTGGTATAATCTGTTTGTCAATGCTGGTCATTGATATCTTACATGGAAGTTCATAGTACAGTTAATATAGTAAGATGTAGACAAGTTAGTATTCTTGGATAATGTAATAATCAACTAACAGGAGTGTGATATATATTTTGTTAAAACTAATTACTACTTATTTTACTAATATATGTAATTATTAGTTATCATACCAACATGTGCATATTTTAAATCATTCATACAAGTATTTAAAAGAATGAATATTTAAATAAATGAATGTTCACACATACTGAATAGACTGTCTAGATTATGTTTTAGATAAGTTAGTGTATTTTCAGTTTTGGGTGTTCTTAGTAAGCTTGCATTATCTTGCAAATCAAGGTTCCTCGTGAAGTTTTGTGTTCTAACCTTTTCTAAAATCTAAAGTTTCTTTCTAATGATGCAAGTAGTTATCCAATGTTTGAAGGTAGCTGTAAAGATAAAGGATAACAACAGTTGTAAATGACACTGTGATATATGATTTGTAACTATCAAAAAGATTGATTTAAACTCTAATTGGGCAATACAAGAAAGTTGGTTCATGTTTCCTGCTAGGTACATCTATGAAGATCATCAGATTCTTTAAAGCACTACTAACAAATGTCACTCTTTACTTGATTACAGGGAAACAAGCTTAGTGCATGAAGAGGTTGTCGTACCTAGGATTGTACATCTCTACACGACCTCTTAATATAGATGGTCCAAGAAACTTGGCCAACTCCTGAACACATTCTGCTGCTGCTGTCGAGGTAAGTGCACTCTCACACATCTATAAGATAGGACAGTAAGAATACAGGCAAGTGTATGGTAATATCAAGCTGATAACTACTATTTACTGACCAAACTATGAAAGATTGCATCCAAAAAAGCTTCTAAATAGCCTTTGAAATTTCTCTTCCCAATGCCTTTAGCAACCACAGGCAGCTACAACAAGAAAGAGTTTGTTTTGAAACTGCAGCAGTTATCCATTCAAGGACCACGAGGAGACGTGGAGAAAACTTGGGGTCTTTGGGATCTGTCTTACATAGCTCTTCCTAATGAACCCATGGCATGATAGACAAAATTTTGATCAAGCCAAAAGGAATGATATCCATCACAACAGCTAGAGAGAGCATTATAAAATTAGTAAATTGCAAAATTTGGTTGCAAAATGTTGTGAAATGCGGAAAATACCCTTTTTAAAAAAAAGATATCAATTTCTGCTCCGCAATAGAAAAATATACAAAATCTGTGAACTTTTTGCAGTTTTCCGAGTTTTATGATGCTCTCTTTAGGAGTGGTATTTGTTGTGTGGATCAAAGTTTTTGTCCATCATGCTTAGGATTCATTACCTTTAATGGAATTCAACTCACCTGCTTACATACGGACTCGTATAGTTGCAAATATTGTGAGTAATGTCGATGTTTTGTTGCTTCAGCCATTAATGGAAGAAGAATCGTCATATGTTCTTGAGCTACTGCAAGTTTAGACAGCTCGGCGACAAGGTAAATACATCTAGATTATAATACAATATTATAGCATACAGCTATGGGTGTGCCCTATTGTTCAAGTACAAGAAAATGTTGTATTTGGATTGCAGTAAAGTTTTTCTTAAAAACTCAAAAGCTCATCTTGATAATTTTGCGAACGAAATTCAACACGTACTGACCCTTCAGTGACTTCCCAAGGCTGTGAAGGTCGTTTGAAGTGACTGTTTGAGCAACCTCCCCTTCCCATCTTGGGTGCCAAAGAGCCACAGGAGTACATCTGGAAAAATAAGCTCTTTGTAATAAGCCGTACAATAACGAAGTGGTGCTCGGTGGTAACTGCTTCAAGTGGGAAGTGCTATAGCCTAGTTATTTTCTGACAATCTGACCGTTTGGTTTGAGTGTAATTCATAGTCGTTATCTTTTTGTCTTTTGATAACACCAAACAATCCAGCTCCCTTTTCAAGACCACTGAATCTGTTAGAAATATCAAACATTTTCATTTGAAGAAACTCTCGCATCATTTCTTCTGATCTTAGGAAAAATAAGTTTGGCAGGTCATATATTTACCTATCAATAGTATTTTCTTGCTTCTCAACAGCTTTTAATTTTTCCTTCGCCTTCTCGCTAACAAAGTCTGCAGCTTCAGATCCTAGATATTCACGTAGGAAGGAAGAGACTTTAAGCAGTCGGTCTTGGGATTTGAGTAGATACTGTACCATAAGTAAAACTAGTTAGACCTACCATATGTCTTGACAACGTTTGCCAATGAAGTGGCCGCTCCTTGTCGTACTGAAGGAATATTATCACAGAGATTGGTGAAGATTAGTTCATAAAGCGTGTCGAGAGATGACCTGAAGGTTAAACATATGAAGGGGATCTGAAGAGTTTGAAACTAACATAAATGGTGAAGTATTAAGGATGCTGTTTATTGGTCGTCTTCGAACGGTCATCTTGAAGAAGCCGAGGACAAGAAGTCTCTTCTCACGTTTTAGAGCTTGTAGCTACCTGCATTCTTCAGGAAAACATTGAATAAAGTTTCCACAAGCTAGACACGCCGCTAAAGAAAATATATGGAAAGATTTTTCAATCAATGTTTGGTATACAATTCAGTTCAAATATTGTTCCTTGCTCTGATGTGATTCTGTATTACCATCTCTAACTGGCCATCCTTCATCTTTGAAACACTCGATCATCGCTTCTAAGAGGAAAGCAACGTGAGGACGAACTGCTTCGGGTGAGACCTGAAGAGACAAATAGAATATCGCGTAAAGATATCTTCTTCAAAAAACACCTCACTTCTCAACAATTGCCTTACTTCACCATTAAATGAATTCTATAGGTTTGGTAAAACCTGCGTTGAGCTTATGAAGAGGTGCTCAACTAAATGCTTGCTAAAAAGAAATTCAGATTTGGCTATAGTTATCTTAACAATTCACCTTGATCCCAAGCTCTGCAATACACTCACAAGCCGCCTCTCTTACCGCATGGTTGTCAGCTTTAGTCTGACTTACGTAGAACTCAACCTACAGAAGAATTTAACTTTTCTATATCACTCTTCATTAGTACATAATTGTACATGAATGGCAGCGCTATTATCTTTATTGAAGCAGAATTGGACTATAAATGATTTGATTTGAAACTGCACGTTTGACTATACCGTTTCTTTGATAAATTTTTCCACCAAGATTTTTCCATGATTTCCAGTGATAATCTTCCAGTTTTCTTGCGAGTAAATCCTCACACCAGCTGCTACATAGTACCTTCAAATTAAGAGAAGTTGAGCCAAGAGTTATTATAATTAAACGTTCGTCAGGTCCTGAAGGTGAAACACAACAGTTCAATTGAAAGGGACAAAGCAAGGCGGACTATGCTTCTTGCAAACTTAGACGTGGTACTCCCTCTCGCAGACCTGTTCAAACACATCGGTGGCAATAATTTTGGATAGAACTGCTCTTTGGCCTCGTTTTCTCCAAGAGTGAGCAAAAATGACCTTGTCGCCCATGATGCTGCCAAACGAACCTGCAAGAATAAAATTAGTTTCCAAAAATCTTGCCACAGACTAGTTCTATACGAGAGCAACGATTACCAAATAATCCCGCAAAGTAACAAGTCGCAGCAACGTGCAATGCGAAGCCGTTACAATAAACTACGGAAAAATACAAGCTCAATGAATCTAGTAATGTAATCTACTACTCCAAGGTTGGTCTTCATGTACCTGACTCCAGTTATCAGCCAGTCCTTTCTTCAGATAATCAGCCAATTGTTCACCATAGTTAAGAATAGATAGTCTGTTTTCAATCGTTTGTTCAGGAGATAGCACAGAAGATGATGGTTCATCTAAGTATAAATTTAACAGGCTACTTGACCGTTCAGAAAAAAGTGACGCTATTGCTGGCATTGTTTTTAAATGGTTAAACCCCCTAATGCAAAGATTGACAGAAAATAGGGAAACATGTTGGGCTCAAACCACTTTGTTTTTTTTTAAATAAATACATAATAAATATTAAATATCAACAAATATAATTAATGTTCAACGTCTTGGACCAACGGGCCATTGTTCAGTTAAAATACGTTTCCTATTAACAGGGTTTCAAATGTCAACAGGCATAACTCTGTTCTTTTTAAAACAAGAGAAGATATTTCCTATTCTTCGTCGCAAGCTTCCTAGTCTTGATCTAGTTTCTTTCCTAGATGGCTTCATTGTGTTCTCTTTGGTTGTTATTTCACTCGTTACCATATTCTTGTTCGTTGTTCCTTCCAGAAGTTTGGAAGTGGGAAGCCATAAACTCGGAAGAAAATCTTTATCATTAATATCCTCCAAAACAAGCTCGTCTGTTACTTCATGGGCACATGTTTCTGAATGGGAATTCAGTCCTGTGTTGGGGCCATGTATTTCCACGTCGTCCTCAGTATTACTCTCGTTCGATTTGACTAGAATTGCTTTCCCTACCACCATAAGATCCTCCAGGTCATTGCTTGCAGTCATGTCTTTACTACTTGAAGTGTCTTCGCAAAATACTTTACTTTCAATGTTCATTTCTTTTTGAAGACCAAGATATTTTAGTTTCTCATCCTCGGAGTTTTCGTCATTCATCTCTTCTTCGTCACGTCTTTGTTGTTTTCCCAACATTGCCAGAGTCACATTCGATGAAGAATGATTGCAGCTGTTGCTGCACGCATACTTAAACCTGTCAATTTCCTCAACGCTGCGGTAAAAATTAACCATCTGTTCTCCCCTAGCTTCTCTTTGCGCAGAGATGAATTCCTTACTGTCCAAGTGTTGTTCTCCAGAACATTGGTTGCTCAGGCACCCCATATCACTTTCCTGTGGATTGGCAGTGTCAGAAAGTGTTTTAGTAACTTGTTCGCTGCCGTAGCCCTCATTCTCTCTAACTTCAATGACGGGTTCACTTCTTAGTTCAAAGAACTTGCTCTTCTTTGAGGAATAAGTGTTCTCGTTTTTTTCTTGAGTGGCAACTTTCGTCTTTCTCAATTCTTCTTCAAAAGGTTTCGAGTTTGATACAGGAAGACGAACAAAACGTGGTCTCTTAATCGCGTCAGGATCTTCCAATATCTTATCCATACACATGAGTCGCACCTCTAGAAATTTAGTTCGCATATTCCAATGATGGTGACTATCAAACAAGTTGGCAAATGAGGCAAAGTATCCCACAAATTCTATCGTATTCCTCCATTCACCCATATCATCAAAACCTTCTTCAAGGATAGCCATCTCAGGAAACACTTTTTCAGGCGAGTGGACTTTTAATATCGGTGACAAAGGACGAATTACTCCTGGTCGTAAAACTGTGGCTAGATAATACTTGGGTCGAGGAAAAAGGCAATCATCATTCATAATTTCTAACTCCTCTTCAAAATCTCCACTTTGTGGTGAAGAAGTTTCTTGTTTTTCACTCACTTCGCTTGTCAAAATCAATGTCAAAGACTATATATTTTCTTCACAGTTTCGCACCTCCGCTCTCACGTGAAGCAATACAATTATGGTTGAAACGCGCAACCTTTGTTCTACGTCACAGATTAGCCACTTACACCATCATTTGCTTGTTGCGTTATATAATTAGGCATGACGTCGTAACTGATTCACGGGAACAATTTTTTTTGCTATAATAGAACATTTCTACCGTAACCAGGCGCAAAACTTGGTAATTATGATCAGCCGCACCTTTGGCGCAAATAGGAAATGCAAAGAAAGTTTTGGGAGTGCCTATTTTTCTTATGCTTCGTGCATTTGAGGTATTGAAGCACTTGCACATATCTCAACTGCACCCAGTTTCAGTCTTGTTCGACGTATTAATATGTTACTAACGAAAGATATAACAGCATATGAGAGATGTGATTTTTTGGACACTTACTGTACCTTTGTTGAGGCCTAATCTGACAAGTGAAGCAAAAACTTGGTAACCAGTCTCTCTGACAAATCTATTTGTATGATCAAGAGCTTGAAACAACAATTTAAGTAGTTCAGGTGTTATATATTTGCCAAATGAGGAACCACATCCTTCAATCACATGCTGAAGACCTCTAAGGAAATAAAATTAAAGCTTTGTTTCAGAAATTGCTTTGAAATATACCCACTTGATGACTTGTAAACACCTCATGCTTGTTTCAAGATGTCGCCATCCAGCAGATTCGTGTACGATTTGTATTGAATTCTTTTTTCCTATCTAAAGCAAAAATTATAAAATATTGTATGAAGAGAAATACCTTGGTTTCAAGACACTTAGTTTATGAAAAAGCTTGATTGTAATTATCTTACATCAAAAGGGTTCGGTTCATCTGAAAAACATTGTCCCTCAGACATGGCATCACCCGGTATATGTCTTTCTAAGTTTGATTCAACGCTCTTCAGTAACTCTCCACAACATTTCTCATACACACTCGGCCCAACTTCTTGACAAAGAACACCCAAAACTTCCCCTGTCAAAACAATGGTCAAAGATTCGACTAGCAGCTGGTAAGTGGGTGTATCCAAAATTTTAAAAATTTCAATGATAATTCAAATTAGATTTCAATATTATTTTGCAAAATTGTAACTCAGTACTCAATACACTGTAGCAATATATCGAGTAACTAAAGAATTGACGTCATGTCTAAAAATATACCGGCAGCTTGACGCACTCTAGCCTCGTCATCATGCATCAAAGCAATGGCGCGTAATCGTACAATTTCCACAAAATCTTCATCAAAGAGCTCTCTGGAGACTATCAACTTTGCCGCCAGCAATCCTCCTTGACGAGTCTCCCATGTAGAATTCTCGGACGTCTCCATGTAGCCACGAATTGTACTTCGTAGTTCAACAATGATGTCATCATTTTCGACTTGTTCTAAATTTCGCTTTAAAACTTCTAGACCGCGATCTCGATCTAGTTTTAAGTGGCTGTGAAGAAGATTCAATGCTTCGTCAAAGTTTACTGTCATTTTCGATCGTATAAAGGTGTTTTCTATTAATTTTACGCTTTTGATATTGTCATATTGATCATAGCGATATTTACAGTGATTGGGGTATATAGATCAGTAGTTCCGAACTTATTCCGGACATTACCCGAGCTCAAAATAAATCTTTCACCCCCTGAATATAGGTCCAAGCAACATTAATCCCGGGGTTACTACAATGTAGCGAGAAAATTGTCTTGGCGCGGCTGCAAAGTCTTGCTCGGAAATTGGAAAAAAACCCAGCAATATCAACTAGATTGTGGGCTTTTCTTGCGAAATTTGGTCAGTTTGCTGTGATTTCATGATCATAGACTATCAGAAAGAGTTTAGGTGTTTAATTTCCGCTGGATGGATTCAACGAAAAAAATCAAGGTTCCTTCTAAAGATCCCTGGGCTAGATTTGAAGCATGGAGAAGCCACCCATATTATTGCTCTAAAGCTAATTTTCGTTATTTTTTTCCTGGCTTTACGTGGGGTGTTGGAGCTTTCCTTGTTGCTTGTGTTGTAGAGAAGATATTTGCCAAACCTGATGAACACCATGGACACAGTGATGAAGCAAAACATTAAGTTATAAAGTGGACAAGAAATATTTCAAATTGTGTACATAAAAATGGCTTGTCAAATTAATCAACCTTGCTAATATGGTTTATACTGCATATCTCAGGAATGATTCTTATACAATGGACAGACTGCTTGCTATCTCATATAATAGAACTTTGCATATTTCGTTGATACTATTATACTGGTGCTTTATAATGTGTTGAAGTAAGTTATGGGGGCAGTTAGCGAGAAGTTTGATCATGGCGAGGGACAACAGAAGTAGTTGTGGAAAACTCCAAGGTCTATTGGAGCACCTGTCTTAGGGCCTGCCTACATGGAAGTGAGTTACCCAGCCAGGCGAGTTACTCGATTGAACCGAGTTCCTGGCTATTCTATATAGTAACTAGTTTACCCTGCTGACCGTTTACATGGAACAACCAAGTTACTTGCCTTGCCGAGATCCCGGCTTTTTGTGCCAAGGTCTCGGCAAGGCAAGTTACTCAGTTGGTCCAACTCTCCTGTATGTAAACAGTCCCTTTTATGCAGTATTTGTATACAAGAGTGGCCCTATATATTAGGCTTATATGAAGTATTTCCCAGTCAGAGGGAAGCTCGATAAGGTTTAGTGGCTATAGAAATAGTTTCAAGAAGCAACATAGATTGGAGAAGCACCTATGTCTTACCCAAACCACTGAAGGACGTTTTTAGCTAAGGTGCATTATATTAGGCTTACATGAAGTATTGCCCAGAGGTAGAAGGCTCGATAAGAAGTAACGACAATATGTACAAGCGTTTTTGGGAAAAAAGCAAAAAACCCACCTCGGGCCATGCATCCAGTATTACTTACAGATCTACCCCCGGTAGAACTGCTGGATCGTTGCATGTT
>JAOBYK010440900.1:0-14500 GCA_025434845.1 Phenganax subtilis | reverse complement strand
TTAATGTATGTATTTTACCATGTAAAAATCAGTTGTAATTCAGCTTTTTATAACGCTGCAAGAATTGATATTAATAATAAACTATTTAAACTAACCTAACCATTTTACAAGGTATTGTACATGATCGCCTCTACCGCGTTTCTTCAGAATTTTTTCAATCTCGTAGACGTCATCGGGTTTGATAACTTTCTGCAATTCATGATCGTAGAACGTCCCTTTGAGTTCCTCCTCATCATAGTCTTTGAGTTTATATACAGGGGGGTAGCGAGGCACTTGTTTGCTGACGATGAAGATTTCTTTTGAGAAATTGGGCAAATAGCCTTTGTCGAACTTTCGTTTGATTTTACCAATTTTCACTTGATCACCTACTTGAAACTTATACTTTACATGGCTTGTAGCTTTATGGTCATCGTACAAGGTGTGCCAGACTTCCTTCTCGTTGTCAGTATTCACATCGGCTGGCTTTGTTTTAATACTACGATGTACAGTATGATTATAAGAATACACTAAATCAGGCAACATATCAATGTATCTCATAGTTTTATTGGCTGTAAAGTATCGCCACATCCTCGTCTTCAATGCGCAAATCAAACGTTCCAGGATAGAGGCTTTTGTTTCGTTATACGTGTTGTACAATTCGATGTCTTCGTCTTTCATCAGTGCTCGAAAATGTTTGTTCAAAAACTCCGTTCCTCGATCCGTCATGATTTTTTCAGGCTTGCGTCCAGACGACAAAATGACTTTGAAAGCTTCCACTAGCGTAGGACCCGTTTTCTTTTTCAAAGGGACCACCCAAGCATACTTTGAAAACACGTCAATGCAAACGAGGAGGTATCTGAAGCCATCATTAAACTTTTGTATGGACTGCATGTCTGCTAAATCCATCTGCCATTGCTGATCAATGCCGCCCACGATCACACGGTTTCTTTTAAAATGGCAACGTATAGGTTTATGTAAAGTGTACGTGTCTTGTTTCATCAGCCATTCCTTAATTTGTTTACGACTTATGTCAAATTTCCCTTCTTTTCTGACGTCATCGTACAAACGATTCACGCCACCATATCCTCCCGATCGTTTTGGATCGTAATACACGCTAGACAGGTAATCATCCATGTTCAGTGAAAAAATGAAAGAGTATTCTTATTCTTCCACGCTCTGAACGGTGTTGACGGGTTCGTCGTCTGTTGACGATGGCACGTTTTCAACGGGTTGATAGTTTTTAACCGTTTTGCTGTTGTAACCCATTTGTAAATGACCCTCAAGATTAAGGTCATTACGACCCACACTTATGCCAATTCTAAACATTTTTTGTCTGTTATAATTCTTGTTAATCTTTGGATTTTTGCTGGCAGGGTGACCCATGTTTATACCATGACGTCAACCTCACTATGACGTGTGCCAATTAAACTGTTCTCCATTTACAACAACGTGTCAGACGTCTTGTGGTCGTCGTCGAGTCAAGAGCTATGTCTTGCTCGTCAAAAATGCCTAAACCTTTGGACATGGACTATAAAGAATTATTTCTGTCACATTGTCAGAAACGTATCGAAAAGAAATTGCTGAAATGCTATGCTGAAGAAATCGCGTCTATCATCTCTCGTCTTGTGGTTGAAAACTGCAATGGCTGCCTCATTAGCCACCCATCCCAAAGACAACATGACTGTCTCATGATGGAAAAAGATGAACAGTTATGATTGTACTTTGATCATGCTTTGGAAAAGGTTTCAGAAGCCAATGTCATGGAAGCTTTTACCCACAGTTTGAGCGATATGAAACCTAGAGTGAACGGTCTTGAAATGCTCAAGTACACCTGTTATGATTGGAGATCAGTGTTTTGTGCAGATCAGAAACAATTGCTGAAACAAGAGACCTTTAAAGTTTTGTAAACGTGTTTTAAACGCTGCGCCAGCCGTGATTTTACTCATAATCGTTTGACAGTCTCAAGGGCAAGTATGTCTTGGAGAGATATTATAACTGCGTGGCTTTCGAACAAGCAGGAAAATCTGGCAATCTTGGATGTAGTGCATCATATGATACAAGCAAATATGATACCAGCAACGCTTGTCGATAACTCAACGCAACACTCCATTCTGTTAATGCAAGTCATATTAGAAACATTGAAGGGCATTACAGTACCGCGAGCTCCCCAGGGGAATAACTTCACTTACCACAGGAATGCAAAGAAGGTGATGATGTGGGACCTTAATGATAAGAACGCAAAGCAGATCAAGCATTTGGAAGAACAGACTGGAGTGAATCTAAATCATTACCATAAACTGAAAATTGAAAACTTTTAATCACTGTATTTTAAACTTTTAACAAATATAGAAACTTTATAGACAATGTATTTAAAATCCATAAGGCAATGTTTTGTATTCTTCAACAATAACACGTTTATCATACACAATACGGTAGTCCTTTTTCATGCGTTTCGTTTCGACGGTCTTGCTTCTAGGATCTCGCGTGATCTTGTAGGGAATGTCCACCGTGACATGACGCATTTCGTGTTCGATTGCATGTAAGTATACCAATTCCAGGATGACGTCAAAATTGATCTTTTGTCGCGCCGTGCAATTCATATCTTAGTTTCCACTTTCCCAGTGTTGGTCCGATAGGAATAGTTTTTGGGTCCACCCGACATGAACGTAGTGATGTGATCTTCTTTCAATTCGTCGGTCAATTCGCCAAGATACGGACCAGTCGGAGGTTCTGCATCCCCTTCTTTGCTCACGAAGATCACGGAATCTGTGTCATAGTAGAGCACGCGTTCTTGTAGCATATCTAGCACGTCGTAGAGCTTGAGGCGTGCGTAAGCGGTAGTGAAGGCAGCAATGACCACATTGGTTTTGGGATCGGACAGAACGAAGTTTTCGTTGTTCTCATAGTGGAGTTCCACGACTTCATTGCTCACGAATCGCGCGTCGAGCACCGTGATTTGGTTCGAGGACATGTAGTCTAAATAGGTTTTCACGTCACTGATCATTTTAACTTTGGTCATATTGGGGCGTTGTGCGAATTTACCTAAGAAATAAAGATATGAAAAATGTAGCATTTGTCAGAAACTGGACCTTGATCATTCATACTTACCCCAAAACGAGTTGAGCATCAATTTCGCCAAGGCACGCATGGCAGGATTGTGTTTGATCTTTTCATGTTCCAACACTATTTGTTCCACTCGAAGGTATTCGTCTACGTACTGTTGTTTCTGCTCTTCGGTACCACAATCCTTTGGATACCCACTGGACTCTTGTTTGATTTTGAGAAATGTATTCACATAGTCACTGAACAGTTCAGTCGAAGATTGAGGGAAATGCCATACTTCGTGGAGCTGCAATACTTGGTAGCCTTTCTGCAGTGCTTTCTCTAACTCTACACTGCACCACGTTCCTTGGATGACTCTTTCATGGTCGGAATGGGTGCAGGGAATTTGACTACACATATCAGCACAAGTCTTGCACAATGGAAACATCAGTTTGCCTTGGGTGCGATACGGAAGTACAGAGTGAAAGAGGCCACGAAGTGAAAGCACCGTGCATTTGATTAAGCCAAAATAGGTGGAGATATCATCAAAGTTCTCAGTGGTGATAACGGGATGACCAACCACTGCTCGCGTCATCTTGTTGCACCATGGATAGAGACTTGTGAAATCTACGTACCTAGGGAGGAAGTGACGTCATCATGACGTCGTACTGTCGTCAATTAAAAATGTCTAAGATATTTTAGCCGGGGACCACTCAAATAATTAGTGCATACCTGATCTTTTCACCATCTTGACAGTCATGGTACAATTTTGCAGCATTCGTTCTTCTGCCAAAGAACGCATCCCGTGGTTCGAGTGGATCGACCATATCATAATTGTCAAAGTACCGTTTCATGTCATCATCTCGTGCTAATTCTTTCTTCATCTCACACTGCCACATTTCTACTACGTTGAAACCATGTTCTTTGAGATACAGCGTCTTTTGCAGTGTGGCTTCATGGAGTTCGTGCATGGTAGCTTTGCTGACGGTGTTGACTGTGTCGCGAGCATAACATTTTGTACATCCTATAGAAATAGAACATGATGTAGTATCATGCATAAAAACGAAGCATACATACACATATACTTACCATGCCAGAAACAGCCATGAAATTCAAAAGCGGTGTTCGTTTCTTGGTGATATCCATCGAGCAAATAGTTACCAACACGTTTCTCTCCAGCATTGCGGGCATGTTGAATGTAAATTTCGTTCTTTTCCGCTGTGTACGATAACCATTTTAGAGCCATGATGGATTGCTTGGCCTTCGGACGATACCCGTGTAGAGGAATGATGGCAATGGTGTTTTCTTGGAGGAAATTGGTTCGAAACACGAGATGGCATGCTGATGCGATGGTTAAACAGCTCTCAAACGGATCGATGTTGGTGATATCATGGAACAGGTTGCAAAATTTGAGGCAACAACGACGTAGAATGTCCACATCGGAACGATAATAAGCGAGGATTTCATGTTGATAATCAAAGACGTAATTGCTCTCTTTCAAATTGTTGTACCATTCCATGAATTTTTCTTTGTCTTTTGGAGACATGCCATCAGGATCGTGGTATGAAGCATCAGGAATTTCACCCACATACTGCTCGTTTTCTTTTTTGTTGAAATGGTGTATAAAGTAACCTTTGGTGAGTTCTTCTAAACCAAAGGTTTTGGGGAAGTCGGCCAATCTCATGGGGATAAAGTTCAAGGAGTCGATGAATTTGATGTTCAGCATTTCTACATACAAGGTCAGGATCTTGGCACCGCACATAATGACTTCGGGAGCAATACCGTTCTCGTGCAAATATTGTTGAACGAAATAACCATCATAGCCTTGGAAATTGTGCGCCAACACATTACATCCCGCATGTTCTTGGGTTATCAGCCATTCGCAAAACTCTTTTCGGGTGTTGTCGCCTTGGAATACCCATTTTTCACCAGCCTCGTTCGGGATCACGCATAAATTGGGTTCGTGCGTACCATTTTCTTGTCGACATTCAAAATCGAAGAACAACAGTTCGCTATAACCGCATTTGGGCTCTTCTTCTTCGTTTGGATCTCTTTCCCCTTGCTGGCATTCCGTGTCCAAGAACCATCTCGCATCAACACCGTTTTCAGGCACGTCATCATTTCTAGTTGCTTCCTTGCGTTCTTTCTTCTCTCTTTCCGGTTGCATGTAGCATTGGTGGTTTTTGATGTCAACAATACGTTGAGATCAAAAACCACCAATCATGCAATACGCATGCAGGCTCTGCAACGTGTCTGTTCACAATGGTGTAGATCGGGTCTCAGTTGGTTTTTTCTGACAACTGTTTGACATTCATCACACTTGACAAGCAAAGAGCAGATGGATTTACCGCTGTCTGAGCGTTGTTTGTGTCGGTCGAAACATGCTTGACTTTTGAAGACACGATGACAGTCTTTGCATGGACGCCACGAAACAATTGGACAATTTGGAAAACGGCAACACTTGCATGCATCAGGACATAAATGATCTTCCTGATTGTTATATGCTTTCTTGCAGGTATGACAATAAATGCTTCGTGCAAAGAAGCCAGGCATGCTTGTGATCACATCATAGTGACCATCGTGGAGAAACAGGTAGATTCTTTTCTCTTATTCTGCAGGTCCAGAAAAGATGATGGAATTCTGATGTTCTTTGGAGACGATGTTGATCTGGTACTCGGACAAATACGTTTGGAATTGTTTGACTTGGTCCATACCACAGGGTCCGAGGGGGACACCGGGTTTTTCGTGTATTTTGTACGCTAGCTGGGTTTGTAATTGTCTCCGATGATCAACTATACTCTTATACATACGATCGTTATCAATCTTGGCTTTTGCAACAACCAGAGCTCTCGCAAGACACAATTCATCTTTATTCTGGATACGTACAATGGATCGTTTGTTCATTAAATGTTTCTCCAGGTTGATTTCACTGCGTTTGGTTCCTTTTCCACCATTAGGCATGTTGACATGGATCACATTGACTTTCACGGTATCATTCAAACGAAATTCTTGGTTGGACTGGATGACGCGTTCAACTTCTGCTAATACACGTTCAGTGGTAAGGTGTTGTCGTGGAAGAAACGGGAGCGAGATAGGTTTTTCAAGCTGAGGTGATTGCAATACAAAACGGACTTGATCGTACTCTGGAATATCTTGCGTGACTGTGTCCAACAAACTTTCGAATATTTCGTGTAAACGATGATGGTACTGAGAAAGTTCCAGATGAGCAAACGTATCTCTGAATTTTAGAGTGTAATCAGTGCCAGTAGTTCGAAACGTTTTCACGCGTACTTGCTTGACATTGGTCATGGTAAAATAACTATTGTCGCTAACCTACAACCAGAGAGAAAGAGTACTTAAACTGTTGCACTCTATGTTGAGAAATCATACAGACGCATAAATATTTAGTCTCTCTCAAAAGCCGAGAAATTAATACTCGATCAAATAAGAAAAGTTAAGGTGTAAATCATCAAAGTCCTAACATTATTGAATATATCATCATGCAAAAACTTTTAGACAATTTACTGCTAACCTGTTCTGACGTGCTTGCCCCTTTGTTCACGTCGTCAAAAGATCTTTTCTGCCCTCGGCCGGTTTGCCCCACGGGCTCGTTCGGATTCTTCAGATGTGTTAAATCGATTTGTTCAAAAGGTTCATCGTTATTCCAGTCAGCTAAAAACTGCTGTCTCTGTTCGGATGTCCAGGAATTCATGAAACTGTCATTCTCTTGAAAACGCTCGTCGTTATTCCAGTCAAATACAAACTCCCGTCTCTGTTCGGGCGTCCAAGAATCCATAAAACTATCCATAAATTCATCCATGTTTCTTCTTAGCGTTTGAAATCAAATTTGAGCTATTATCTCTAAGCGGAAAAAAAACTTTTTCAATTTTGTATTTTAAAAAAAAAAATCATATCAAAAATTCGAGTTGTCATGACTACCACACGCAATACTTCATGTAAATACACACTTACCGATGCTGTCCCAAGTAAGTCTTCTCCGCAATAGTCGTATGATTCAAGAAAAATCGTGTTTATTCTATGAACGTTGAGTGCACTATCATCTATTTCAAACATCTCATTCATTTATACTTTTCGCAAAAGACTCTCAGCCTATCACAAGGAAGCACACCAAGAGCCAATCACAAAGAAGCACACCCGTGCGTACACCCCTATGTCGTCATTTAGAAAGTGCCATATTTTCCCGAAAACCTCTATATCAATTATTCCGCATAAATTATCTTGTGTACGTACGCCAAAGATGCATTACGTCATTTACTTCTGGTATGCACATGGCCCCGTCGTGACGTCATGTCGACGCGTGGAATCCACTCCATTATACCATGCAAACCAAACTGGAAGTATGCTTGTCAGCGACACGTCTCGCAGGCTCATTTTCTCACGCGTGAGGTCCACGCATTGCAGGATTTTGCCGCTATATGTACCTGGTAACATAGTTTCATGTGCCACTTTCAAAACTAGTTTGGATCTAATTGGCTAATGTGCGTATTTTCTGTTTTTGCTCTGTAATGTGATTGGCTAGTGTTGTCCAAGTGACCCCACTTACTAAACAAGACACTGTATAAAATATATATGAAACATATTTAGAATAGGTACGCAAAACGCACATGTTGCATGTCAAGTTAGAACAAACTGTGGCGCAGTCAGACTGAGCTATTTGAATTTCTTAGTATATCATGAATGAAAGATAGTATAACCATAATGGTGGAATATCTCATGTCATTGCAGATAAACAGACACTTTTGACTACTGTTTTACTGTCTTAAAAATACTCAAAAGTGCACGTTTATCCTTTAACCACCGTCGAAAATCTAGTATCGGCTATACATTGGCTGTGGCGAACGTTTCTTTATGAGGTTCGACACAGACGAAAATGTTGCACTATTAAATTTATACAATCGTACATCTAACTAAACTAATTTTTTAAAAAAAAGAAAACATGGATTTCGAATATAGGCAATGTAACACGATGCTATCTTTCTTGCAACGCGTTACGCGAAAATATATCGCTATTTATACGGTGGCATGAGTAGTTGCCACGTAATGTGCATTGATTTTTTTTTATTTTTTGAGAGTAGTAAAGTTTGATGGGGTTATTGCACGACGAAATGCTCTTTTGCATGCGTTGTACGTAGATTTGCTTTACGTTTTGCAGGTGTAATGACAGGAAAATGCGTATACGATCACCCTGCGCCAAGTAGTTCTAAAATGTGTGAGATTCAGACGTGGTGCCCTGTGGAATGCAATGAGTTACCCATGCGTGGAACGAATTTTGGTAAACCTTTGACCAAGTTAGTATGCTTTGGATTATTGTTTTTTGAGCTGAGCGGTTGAAGGCTTGACCATGTGGCTTGACCAAAGTTTTTTTTTAAGTCTTTTTGACCATGGTCATGCAAACTTGTGCACGGTGAGAACAGTAATTGGATCTGGTGTCGAGGCTTTGCCAAAGTCTTTAATCTAACTTTTAGTTTCATTTTTGTGCAAACTTGTGCACTGTGAACACATAGTCATTAAAGATATGATTTGGAAACCTCGCCAAAATTTTTGTTGTATTTTGTTTTGTTTTTTATGCCAACTTTCAATTTCTATTCTGCAGTGAAACGTGTTTGTTTGAAGAAGCTGAAAGTTTCACTATTTTCATCAAAAATACAGTGCGTTTTCCAGATTTTGAAATTTCAAGGTGAGCAGAAATACCACGATTGAACGACAAAAACTCAGCCTTCTTTCTGGAAAAGCCTTTTTGGCTGGGCTTAGGCGTCCGACTTTATATACGCAGAACGTCAAAGACTTGACTTACACGTCATGAAAGTCTTTGTTTCAGCTGATTTGCATTTATTTGTATTAAGCTTGGCGATTGAAAAATGTCATGTCTGAACCAGATATAAAGCCTGTTTTACCTACTGACGGGCACTGTGAAAAGGGACACCTCCAAATACCAAGCAGTTAGCTGCTTCAGGTCCGGTTTGTGTGTGATTGAGATTCCTATTATAGACCTGTAAACAACGGGCATCTCTAAACAAGGACATGCACCTTTCCACCACGATTGAAATATGCAAGAAAATTCTGCCTTTAAACAAAGGACAGGGAGAACGAATATCTGTATTAAAACAACTTTCAAACTTTGAAATTTAAAATATTTCTAGCAAATGTCTAATATTTCCGTTCACCAACAATCCATTTCTTAGTTTGCAGACACGGAGATAATCAGTTTTATGTAACACCTTATTAAATTATCGTCATTCAATTGGTTGTTTCTGATCACGTGGCATTAAATAGAAATTCCTATGTTACGGACGTGCAATGGAAGTTTCCATTGCTCGTTCCCGCCGTGCAGATATTTTTTTCCATCGCATGGCTGTTTTTACTAAATTCAATCATTCAAATTACAAACTGTACCGTGCTCGCATGCATTTAGTCGCGAACGCCAATGATGTGGCCGATGGTGTATTATTCAAACAGAAATGAGACAAAATGGCGAGCGTATTAAGCGTATTAAAATTGATCTATTTTCAGTTGGTGTTATATAAAACAACTAATGATTGTTTTAATTCGTGCAATGGCAAGAAAGGTGAAAGATGGAATGTTCCATTCAACGAGGCGAAGCTGAGTTGAATGGAACATTCCGTCTTTCAGCTCATGAAAGTATTGTTACCATTGCACTCATAAACATTTATTATTTCTAAATTATTACAAAAGCCGGAATCAACAGCAGATAACAGTGGGCCTGGCTGCAAACAAGCACTTGCGCTTTGTTTACTAAAACTTCAAGATGGTTATACCAGGAGATTAAAGCTGCATTTTTTTGTCAAAATGACTGAAAGAATATAATTTATCTTTAGGCATCTTGAATGAATAGTGGCAATTCTTGCATGTTTGATTGGAGAAGCGGGCATCTATAAAGCGCTTGCTTCTCGAGAATTTAGTAACTTACACACCCATTTGAAGCGAAAGAACCCAAGTGGATCATGCTACTAACGTGCTTGTCAGTTACTCTGTTTGCCGTTTTGTAGACGAAATATCGATGACGCTCATGTGAAGACAGATTATCTCAAACACTGCGAGTACAACAATAATGACCAGCGGTTGTGTCCGATCTTTAGATTGAAAACAATTTTTAAAGAAATTTCTCGCACCGCTTTTCAAGATATAGCAGTCAGAGTAAGTGATTGAGGACGTTTTGCAATGGTGCATGCTGTGATAAGTTTGTGATTGTGAAAGTCAGGAGCAAAGCGATTTAAAACGAATATTTGGTCATGTTTTAGACCATACCATGCGCATGTTGGCGAGCATTGAAACCGTATTCAGTGGCGTACTGAGCGGGGGGGGGGGTGTGTGGGGATTTGATACTTAGATAAATTTAGTTATTGCCGTATTTGCAACCAGCTTAATTCGTCGGTAAATTATTGAATCTCCCCTCCCCCCGATCTCAATGTTCTAGGTACGCCACTGACCGTATTATAGCAATGACCATGTCTACCATGTCTGCCCCATGCACAATGGTACATAAGCGTCAACGAAAAAGAACAAGGACTCTGTCAGGTCTCCAAACTATATCTGTGGTCAGGGTTGAATAAACAAGGACAAAAATAAGAAAGATTATTTCCTGGTTGAAACCTGGACTTGTGTATTTGCAGGGCGGTGTTGTCGGCATAAAAATAACTTGGGATTGCAACTTGGATTTTGACATCAACGATTGCCTTCCGCAGTATTCATTTCTCAGGTACAGGAAGAAAATTTGATAAAGTGATATTGTTCTCCTTTTAAAGTAAACACTGTATATATCTACGTTATTTTTTGTGTTTCCATAGGATCGATCGTGTGAATTCGAAGATAGCACCAGGATATAATATCATGTATACTAACCCATTAAGAGCTTCAGTGACAATATAATGATGTCCACTTTTTTTTATATTTATCTACAAACTTTTTCAAATACGTGATTGATATTTCCACATTTCCCTAGATTTATCTGAGAGTTTTTGATTTGTAGGTTCGCGCAATATGATAGAACAGACAAGAATAGAGAACGCCGAACATTAATAAAAGCGTACGGGATCCGATTTATTGTTATGGTTGATGCAAGGGTAAAGTTTGTTTTGCTCTAAACTATAGAATTGAATATGTTGTCAGAATTTAAAAGGTCATTGATACCGCATGAATAGCTAAACTTAAAACAGGTGCGTGAATGTTAGTGTAGGGATGAGCGGATAGTCGGAAATTAATTGGACAAAGCCGATAATCGGTTATTTTTAGGCATCCCTATGTTAAAGATTGCCCAGTTCTGAAAAGAACTGTTTGTTACATTACACTTACAAAGATTTAAGCCCTTAGAAAACTTGGGAATGATACTTTTCGGCCGACCTCTCCATAACTCATGTATAGTGCAGTTCCAACGAACGAAACTCGAAAATTGCGGTAGTATTTAAACATATGCAAGCCAGGAAACGATGATGTTTCGCGTGAGAGGATCCGTTGAGTCATTAAAACATTTCAGTAAAATAATAAACACAAAGTTCTTTTGACGACAATGGTCCGTATCTTTCAGCTCAATATGAATGGTTTCCATTGTCATTAAAGAAAAAACATAACGACATCTGTTCAAAATGTTCGGCTAAGTGTGGCTGAGCTTTGTAACGTCCGGCTAAGCTTCAGCACACGATTTGTTAGACAGCAGATGTTTTCCAATCGTTGACTCACAAGTAATTAGTTGTGATCACCTATAATTTTACATCTGGGATGTAAGTTTTTCACCATGGCAAGATCACTACACTTAACCACAATTAAATGCATTTCAGGCGAGACTTTCTTCCGTTTCAGAAGAGATTATTTCAGTTTAATTTAAAGCAGAATAATACAAAACAGTCCGTTTCAATTCGTTTATTCATAAAGTGCAATAGCTGCATTTAATATGAAATATTTGTGTGATGTCCTGGCAAGCACAGAAAATCTAATCAGGCAGCGTTTTGCCACACCCTCCTTTTTGCGAAGAATAGTAAGAAAAATTTTATTTATTGCCGTGTAGGGCACTACATATTTATATTTTCTTCAAACAGAAAAAATCAAATAATGTCAATGCACAGTAAACTGCTGGCAAAACAATTTTGAAAGAGCTAGAAGTCAAAATTGAACTACATGATAAGGGAGTTATAAACGTATTTTTATCTTTTCTTGGGTTTCAAAAATCAAGGCAGGAAAATTCGATATCGTGCCTTTGCTACGAAATTTTGGTGCTGGTTTGGCTCTGCTCGGCTTGGTAAGTTTATCCACAATATGCGCTTTTAAGATATGTCTATTATTATCGCAGATTTGCTAATTGCTGGAAATTAATTCTAAACTCCTTCAAAAAAGCTTTTCGAGCTGATTATTTAGCGCTACAGTTGTACCATGAGCTCGAGTTGTGTATGTCTGAGCAGCTATCTGACGAGGTTCTTTATAATAAAAACGACGATGTCACATGAAGGAGCTATGGAAATGGTTTAATTTTGAATTTATTAACAAAATTTTGCTATCTAGTAAAAAGTAACAAGGGTACTGTAAATGGTCGTTTTAGCGCCGCTCCAAGTTAAACACCGCTCCCGATTAAGCGCCACACTCAGGATGAGAAAAGTTTAATAAGCGCCGCTCCTGATTTAGCGCCGCACCTTTGCAACTATGGTGCGGCGCTCAACTTGATAGGCTCCACCACACAAATAATTGACACTATATATCACGCAAACAGTTGACACTATAAATCATGGAAACAGTTTTTGTTAATTCGCCAGGCTTTTGAGCAATAAAATTCTTGGGGTGAACCTTTAGTCTAAAGTTATTTAATAAGCGCCGCTCCCCGGTTAACCGCCCCTCCCGATTAAGTGCTGCGCTCAGAATCAGAAAAATTTAATTAGCTCCGCGGTGCTAAAACGAAGATTACGGTACCTGCTGATAATTGAAATAAATTATAGTTCAGTGAAAGCTGTTTTTTTATTGGAGTGCCAAGCTTTTTAAAAGGCAATATCTTTTTGACAGGCAACAGTGATATGTGATATTATAGTGTTGTATTGTTTGAAGAGAAGGGCATTTTACCGAAGTCAAATGTACCTTTACGTGGATACGGAGCAGAGTGAGAGCGAGGTAAGTTATTAATAAATAAAAATATGCCGGGAATTAATTATCCAGGGATTGATCCATCGTACGGCTAGATATGCTAACGCTAGCTTCCAGCACAGAATAGAACATACAGAAGTGTAACTCAATACAAATTTTGTGACCCACCTTTTTTCAGGCGAGCTTTTGAAATCGTTAAAGTGCGTATGTGCAGCAAGTGACTGGAGGTATGCACCCCCCTCCCCCACTGAGTGTTCAAAATGGCGGCTTTTTCAAAGGGATGAATTTTAGAAAGAAACTCCGCTAAAAAATTACTAAGTCACCACACAGTTGACCGAACTGGCTTTAATATATTTTCCGCCAATAATCTCTTTAAAAAGATCATGGTTGGAAAGATTTTGTGATTATTTGTGCAAGCAATTTGGGGTTTTGGTTTTCGTAGGAGCGGGACAAAAATCTGGCGCATTTTCTAAATTATTTCATTAAAATGTGAGGCAAGAAGAAGGAAAATGAGAGAAAGTAGTTAAAAGTGTATGAAGTTGCTGTATGTTTTATACTATTTTGACAAGGACCTTCTTTTCACTGCAGAGAAAAACTGAATTCCTTATAAAAGTACTCAAAGTAGATTTAGGATAACAGATAATTTACTAGATGATAACTATGACATTAGGTTTTTTCGGTTCAAGTGTGGATTTTATTCCTCCTGGGCAAAAATTGCTGTCATTAAAAGTGCAGACTACAGGGCAAATGCGTTTTCAACGTATGTTCGCGTTGGTCCAAGTGTGGACCAACAATCATCAACCACACAACACATTTTACACAAATATACATAGGCTGTTATTATTTAGAAACTTAACTACATTGAATTGACTTCTCAACATAGCCAAGACATAACCAAACACATTTTTTAATCTCTTATATTAATACCGATCAGGAGGCTTTATAGTTAACATTTTATTAAATTGTAACGACGTTTCGGTGTGTTACTCCATCTTCAAGTTACATTATTACGCACGACTGAAAAAACCGTTAAACTACTATCGTTATTTGCTCGCACATATGTGCTAGCGTAAGCATACAATTGATGTGTAAGGCAATCGGAATAGTCATAAGAATTAAGAAGTTTTTCGAACATATGGTTGAAAAATATGAAGATGAATATATTTACATTAGAAAATTTACTATGCTAAGTTGCTCGTATTTATTGTTCATAACCGGTTTTAAATTAATAATAATAATAATTTAATGATCCATCCTAGGTCTAAAAATACAATGGATTTACAAAGTGACTAATATATGTGAGTAGATTAGCCCCCCATCCAGCGCCGGAAGTGACTTCACACGAAGATACCGGAAGGTGACACAACCCTAGGTAACG